>JAAGNO010025973.1:26144-50410 GCA_033439905.1 Ceryle rudis
GTTGGCTCAATCACCAGAGACACCAAGAAAACACAGATAGCGGGGGGAGTCCAGCCGGTTACGCCCTATGAGCAGCCATTCTGGTTTTATCAGACCCATGGCCACGCACACATTCACTCCCTCAACAATCACTTGTCTCTGAAATAGCCCCAGGAGAAGTTTATCCGTAGCCACGTTGCCGAACAAGCGCAAAGCATTTGCACAAAGTGCAAATGAGTGGTTCCGACTGCAGCCTCGTTATCATTTGAGGCATAAAACCACATGGCTCATACCTTCAACTGCTTATTGACGGAATCCTTTATTTAGAGCCAAAGTATTGCATAGGGAAACGTATTAGGGAGGCTTAGGGGAAATAAAAACAAAAAGATTTTGTCCCTAATTCACTCTTAAAACTTATTTTCTACCTCTGCAAAATTGAAAATTGCCCAACAGAGAGGAGCGCACGGATTCTAAGGTTGGGAAGTAGCGTTAGAATTGTCCTTCAAACCCTAACGCAGACCCAAGTTCAGTCTGTAAACGTTCCTGCTCAAGCAGCACGTCTTGTGCTCTCTTGGCTTCTCTCTCACAACCATCCGTATTCCTTCTCCTAGGGTGCAGACCTTATAGTCCGGAGCAGAGACATGTTAGGAATCGGCGTTTAACACGGGGTAGGTAACAGCCATAACTCAACTATATGGGCTCATCTATCTCCTTACGCCTCTCTGCCCACCCTTCCACCCGTTCAACTCCTTCAGCTCAAAACCCCCACCCTTTTAACCACCCCGGGGTTGCTTTTTCTAACGGGTGCTTCTCCACCTGCCCTTACACAGGGTACGGGAAGCTGGAGTCCCGTTAGTACGCTCCCGTTTCACACAATCCTTTCTGTTTCTCCCTTCTAGGTTGCCAGTGGGGAAAGAAAAAAAAAAGAAATGAAGAAAAATACTTCTGTGTCACTTCTCCCCCCCATTACCTTTTTCCTTTGGTATGGAATATTTCGTAAATCGTCACTGTTTTGTCAAACCACATCCTTTCCCAGAAATGTTTCGATTCTATTTGAAAAAATAAAAAAAACAAACCAAAAGACAAACAAACAACAAACAAACCCAAGGAATAATAAAGCTTTATAAACCTGCATCCGTCCTTGTCTGCTGGTGACTACCGTAAGGCAAACTCCCTACGCGCGTTGCTATAAATAGGCTATAGGGGCAGAGAGCCTATGGAGAAGGGGGTTGGGTTTTCCTGGTTTTTGCTCTTGAGAAGTGCTTATGAGAGAATATGAAAGGTGGCAAGACGTTTAGCCAGAATTTAGTACTCTGGCTCAATACCGACACCTTCTGCGCTGTACTTCAGCAATTACAGTTACCAACCAAGAGAGTGCTCAAAGGAACTGTTCAGTCTAAAAAAGGCGACAAGCAACCAGAAAAAAACCCAAAGGTTTATTTTTTTTTTACATGAGCCACAAATCAAGTGTCTCTTTCCTTGCAACAGATCTGCCTTCACACACTTCTTTTCGTGCCTTAAGTTGCTTTTAAAACAGCTTTTGACTTGAGAGATGTCTCTTAAAAAGCCCATCACCTAAATCATGCCCTTCATTGCAGGAAGCTCCTACGAGAGAACTTTTTCAGTTCCGTGCTACTAAAGCAGTGAGATTTTCTAGTACACGTTCCGTTCCAGTCCGTGGACACAGACCCCCCCCAAATCCACACTTGAACAAGGTCCTTGGCTCGTTAGAAGAGCCCTTGCATAACAAGGCATTTCATAAGGGCAGGTTGGCCTTGAAACTCTTGGTGCCTGTAGCTCATGAACTGGGAATCTCTAGAGCCACAGAAGTACGCTCAGAACGAAACATCCAGACACACTGGAAATTTAAAAGGAAGAATCACCAACCTTGTTATGATCGAAAGGTTTGAACATTCCATCCCTCTAAGTCAGAGTTAAGCCCTGGTTTAGAAGGGCCGTTGTGACCCCAAGAAGTTCACAGACGGCTCATTCAAGATCCAAAGCTTTGTGAATTCGGACAAGAAGCACCGGGCAGTAGCAGTTCAGCCCCTTTTCTCTTTATTTTAAGGCAGCACTAAGAGTCATTACAAAGACCATCCCCACTAATTCACCACCCAAGAAGCCGGCGGCCATTCACTGCGGCTACAACCAACCTGCTCTAGTACAGCGTGGCCGTAGCTAATTAGGACAAGCTAAGCTTTTTCAAGGAGCAGCTTCGGTGAAGATTCCAAGGCACAGAAATCAGCCCTAGTCCCTCAAATTTATCAAGAAGCCTGGGTTTCTCTTGAGATTTCCAGCCCACGCCACACCACATCCCCGTTCTTACGTGCCCTGCCTAGCTCCCTGTAACATCTGGTCTGGCTTTTCAACTGCTCATTGATTAATTGCAAGCACGGAGCAGGTTAAGGAGTACATTAAGATTTGGTAATTGAAAACACGTTTATAATTAATGCATCTGTAATTTTGCCGGCACCAGAGAGATCTAGAATTAATAGATAAATGATTTCCAGGCTGCATTTCTCACTTAGCAATGCTGAAAAAGAGTAATGGGTCAAGAGAGTCGAGTCTCAATACACCAAAAATAGGCAAAAAAAAAAATGGATCTCTCTCCACTCCACCCCTCTTTTTACAATTCAGAGGAGCCCATCTCTCGCACCCTTGCACGTCACAGTGTCTGCCGGTTTGCATAAAGACAGGGCCCTGCAGCCCAGCTGCAGCACATAAAGACATATCTTAAGCCTTGCTGTTGATGCGGGTTTGAAAACTACTTCTTAGGGGCTTTTGCTCCCATGCTGAGCCATCTTCCTTGCACTCCCGGGGCCTCTCTTTTGAGCTGGGGTTTTGCACAACAGAGACCTTTCTGTTCATCTGGGTTTCTCTGTAAGGAGGTGGCTTTCCTTTTTCCCTCCTAGGGTCTGAGTTGAGCAGGCAAAGGAAGGGGCACACCTGCAGCTGTAGCTAAGCCTGCACTGGTACCAGAGTATTCTTTAACCACTTAAGCATCACCTGAAGAGGTGGGGAAACCTCTCCCTAATTACAGGGACACGGTTCAATTTCTGCTACCAAAGCTGAATGCTGGCTATATATCCCCTGTAAAGGCTGACAGACCATGACCACTGAACTGATAACAGTCACAAAAACTGTTCCCATAAATCAAGTTTTCCAGTCTTTGGAGAACACCTGATGGGAGCTACACATCCAGCCTTGACAAGAAGCACAACTTTGACAGCACCAATTGATAGCAACCTCAGACTCAGCTCCCCTGAACTCACGCATTTGCCCCGGGGAGATTGCTTATGCTCAAGTAGAGAAAGAAACAAACACGGAATCATTAATTCTCAAACACAAAACCTACCACCGCTGGACAAAGAAGGTCTGCTCGCAGATTCCCAAGCTGTCAAGGTGACAGCCAGATCCAGGCCTTAGCAGAGCTCCTTTTCTCCCAGGCGATTAGAAGGCAAGCTCTTTGTTCTGCTGCCCCCAGGGCAAAGAGGAAAGGAGCCACATCCCTTTCCTTTTCTCCTTCAGTCTTTAATTCCTCCAGCTGACCACTCACCATCATCTGCACCCATCAGGCTGCCCTCCCACCTTCCCCCAGCAACTCACTTTCTTCATCCCAGAATTATTCAACCACCTTCTCCTCTCCATACTCTGGATCATAAAGGGTCAGTCATCTTATTTGTAAGCACAGTTCCTTCTGCCTTTTAAAAGAGCAGATAGTGACAGCGGTCTTTAGGGGCACCCCTAAAGGTTTTCTCATCTCCAGGCCTCTGAGCTGATAGATGTTGTGAAACCTTTTCGAAGGCATCAGATCAAAGACGCGCAAGGCTTTTAAAGCGTACAGGGAAATCCACGAGGACATTTGGGTGTACGTTGCTTTAATGTAAACCTTTAGAACCTCTCTGACTGCCTAGGGATGTTCCAGAACCTCCTACTACGGATGTCCCCTGCCATGCTGCCTTTTGGGTCGATGAGGAGAAAGCCTGTTGAGTAGTCAGTGCTAAGTAACTTCCATTTGGGTGGTTTCTGATCGATGATTTATTTCTGGCTTTGCCCAAAGACTGCATGTGATTTTTCCGCTTGCTAGCACTAGTAAACTGCACTTCGACTAACAGAAAGCTACTGCCTGCCAGGAGTACCAAGATTACACGGTGTTATCCTTTGGCTGCAGCAGTGCCTCGTGCCAAATTGAACCGGGTGCAGGTACAGAACCGGATCCACCAGTACACTCTGTCTGTTCTGGGCTTCCCCGTGCACAAAATAAAACCCCTCCACTTTAATTTGCTAAGCACTAGGCATGTGCTATGGAAACTGTACCTCAGCCCACGCCAAGCAACTGAAATTCTAACTGAAATTCTAACTTTGTACCAATTTGCAGGCCTGAATGAATTGTCACCCCTACCTCAGCCATCCACTGCTAGTCCAGAACAGCATTCAGCACATACGGTTCTCCACCAGCGACACACACACCCCCAGAAAGAGAGGGGAGGAGGAGAGCACAATTCTAAGATGAAGGCAAGTTATATTCTACAGGAGGTGGATGCTGTTTACTTCCCCCCGTTTTGCTACGTACAAAATCAATACAGATTTGCTTGAGATACAAAAAAAAACCCCAGGGTAGTGTAATTGCTTTCCTTCTCGGGATGACCTTACAAGCTTTGCGACGGTGTAACTGGTTTCACAATGAACATGAAGTGAAACAGCCTTATTTTCAGCCTACCAGGATACAGACACTATGCTAACTATGACAAATTGAACATCATAGTGCTGGGCTTTTGGTTTGGGTGCTTTTTTGATGCTGTTTTGGTTGGGTGTGGGTTTTTTCCTCCCCTAAACAGGAGGAATGTGTACTACTGGATTGCGATTTCCTATGAAAAAACAACAAACAACAAAACCAAACCCAAACAACAACAAAAACCCAAACTGTGAAAGGTAAGAATCTTTATTTTCAATGAAGCATTCACTACTTCTAGGCAAAATTGTGTTTTTAAGTAAAAAAAGTTTACAGAAATCCACGAACCCCCCCAATAATGTCAATGGCAAACACTTGACTGCAGGAACCAAGGTTAAATTCATACTCCAAACACTAAACCCTCCCCAGCTGCAGAGTGAGCTGTATAATACTCCACATCTGGGGAGCAGCACCTTTCACAGAGCAGCTGCAGGAATTCACCAGGGCCTTCTCGAGAGAGCACACACATTTTGTTTGGTCGCCCATGGGCAGCTGTAGTAGGTCCCCTGCCTTACTCCAAAGTGCTGCGTAAGCAGGTCACCGCAACCCAGGCCTGCCTTGTGTTCAGATAACAGGGATTGTGTTGTATTAAGATAACTTGTTTTGACATTCGGCGATGGTGTTTCACTTGGCTAGACCATCACGCCTACAGGTGCCAGATAAAGACAAGGACAGGTTGTAAATGTCACCCTTTGTACTTCGTGGTGCCCGGTTCAGTTACAGTCCACCCACGGTGGGATTTGGAAGACAGATAAAAGTAGGAGTGTTTTGCTTCGGAGGTTAACAGGGGCGTGGGTCGGGGGTGAAGGCTTTTAACTTGAGGAATTTCCTTCTACTTCCAGCCCAGATGTTGTAGGTTCATCTTATGCTTTCATAATTAGCTGGCACATAGGCTTTGCCCCCCCAGCAAAGGGCACGTCATGCTGGTAACAAGCATGTGCAGCAGCCTCCACTCGCCACAACATCCCTCCTATAGATCTTTTACACCAAAGACCGGGCTGCAGATCCCCCTCCCAATACCCAGGAACCACCCAGGGTAGATGACTACTTCTTTCCTCCCTCTATAACCAAGCAGAAGAGCCTCTCCTGGAAGCGATCCTCGCCAAAGGCAGAGCGAGACTATGCCGGATAAAACTATTTCATTACCATGTGAGGGAAAGCGTCCTACAGAGCACGAGCAGACGCTCTGCTCTCTTCGTGAAGCTACGCTGACACCCTTGAACTGGACTGGGACTTGAACTCCTGAACAGGGCTGTTGGCCCTCCAAGTCCAAAACAGGTGCCTGCTTTCTCTCTCCTCTTTTTTTTTTTTTTCCATTATCAAAAAGGTTTGCTATAAAAGAGGCTGCCTCTAAGCAAGCAACAGCTCCTGGAGCGACCAGAATGTTTCTTTTCTACTCTATAGGAGAAGTGTATTTTGCTTCTGATGTACTGGAATTAAGTAGAAGTAGAGGAGTCAGGTAGGGTAGAAATCCCAGTAAAAATCACAGTCTTCATATCACAGGAAAAAAACAAACAAACAAACAAACAAAAAAGAGTAAAGCTTTCTCCTGTCTTGGCTGGCTAAGAGACCTACCCTACAAACATCCCCACGGACAAGCCCTCCTGGGACACCTGACAATTTACTTCCAGCGCCGAGGCCGCGCAAAGCACCCAGCACACTTTGCACCCACCTGCCGCTCCGACCCAAAACGCGCAGCACGCGTGTCCTTGCGAGCCCAGGGACGAGCGGGATGGAGAGAAGCACTGCCAGAAAAGCCTCGAGGAAAGCGGCTTCGTTCCCAGCCAAGTGACTCAGAGGAACCGAAGGACAGAGGAACCGACTGCCGGCTGGCGTGGCCTGAGAGTGCTCCCACCTGCAGCGCGAGCGGCCGCCCCCTCTCCTGTGCCGACACGCTTACACACCCACGGGCTGAACGCTCCCCAAGACAAGGGCTCGAGGAACAGCTCCCTTCGTACCGAACAAAACACCCAGGAGTGACTGAAAAAAGGCGGAGGCCAGACAGCACACACCAATCTTTTCATCCCCTCAAGTTAAAGGGATTTGAACGGGATCTTTTTTGCCGGGCCAATTACGATTGGTGCTGCACCACAGACTTCTTTTCAGCCTCTGCCAGCAAAGAGGTGAACGAGGAAACACTTTAATACCACGTCACATATAGCCTATCTTTCCTGAAACGAGTCACGCTTCTGCAGGTACTGAATTTATAAAGCCCCTTCAAAATAACCAGCCCCTGATTACATCTACAGCTAGAAAAGAGGTTAAGATGTGCACTGTTGGCAAAAAATACCCACTTGGGAAACAGTCCCCAGGTCAAACCAGAGTCTGAAAATTATTTTAATATGATTAGTCATTTGCAGGGGCTGAAAAGAGCAATTCTTACCATCCGACTTCCCAGCAGAGCCAAATATCATTAAATTATTGCAGCAGTGAAGTGAACAACTTGGATTTCCTCCCTGTGTGCTCCACGCACGGGAAAGGATTTGCTGAATATACAGATAATAAAGCTTGGTATAATCTGTCCCTTGCCACACCTTGGATTTTGGGACACGGATTCAGCAGCGAGTGCCCCTTGTCATACCACCACAAGTCATCTTTGGAAAAAACCCTTCAGCTCTTTTGGGAAAGCTTCCAAGTAGACTCTGAAAGCCAAACACAAAGCTCTGCCTCCCTTGGCCTCAAGTTGTAACACTCCAGCAAGGGCTCGGGGGTGAAGGAGGCTGGATCTAGCCCTCGCTGCCACAGTACACGTGGTAAAGGGAGCGTATTTCAGCGAGAGAAGCTGAGCACAGTCCCAGTTCAGAGCCCTGGGAATGCCATTCCCACACGTACAAGAGGACAGAGAACTGTTGTTGATTTCTGAGCTAAACATTTGCAGGAAACACTCCAATACATTCTACGCAAATAAGCCCAAGACCTAAAATCAACAAATATCAACAAAAAGAAACACTCAATAAAAGCTAACTCACCTCTCTGCTGTGTAACACCCAGAGCAAAAAGGCTTCCCCCATCTCCCTGCCCGGGCATTTCAAGTGGCCACCAACCGTCCCCAGCTGATGGGAATTCACAGCCCACGCCCTGGGCACCATCAGCTGATCTCGGCTCTATCCTGACCTTGCAAAGCAGCTTCTAAGAGGTTCTGGGAACACCTGGGTCTTCAACGGGTGGAAAATTGAATAGGTCTGCGTGCTTTCCCTACTTTAAAGGACAAGGGGAACTCCTAATGAGCACCTGAGCTCTTAATTGGCTCTCATTTCTAGTGATGGCCAGTTTCTGTCCAGATAATTACCGCACGTCCGTTCCAGTACAACGCTGTACATGCAGGTGAGAGAGTGCTCACTGAAAATGGGCAGATCACCATCTGAAGAGTGCCCCATGTTCTCAAGGAAAACTGAAAAGCAGTGAACCGTCCTGAGCCCGGAGAAGGGCAGCGGAGACGCGCGACAGAAACACAGCGGCCAAGCGCAGCTTCCAGCGCTACTCAGGACAACACATTGCACCAAGTCATCTCCGACACACGTTCTTCTGGCCCAAAGGAGAACCTGCTATGCAAAGCCTCCGACCGCCGTGTCTTGGCTGTTTCTGCAGCCCCACCTCAAACAATACCCACCCAGCCTCCGTGTTTTCGTAGCTTACAGTAACAAGGTTGTATTAAGGTGGATCAAGCCAGCATCAGTCGCATCTCTCCCTGGTACTTCGGGACGTAACGAGGACCATTTCTGTACAAGTATGGCCCATAACCCCCAGCCCTCTTTCTTTCAAGCAGAGTTTTTGATTTCCTGTGGGGCTATCTTTAAGCAGAGTTCACCTGCCCCTTCCTTAACAGATGTGGTTTCACCTTAGCTTTCATATCTCAGCTCTGTTGACCGTGCTCCCATCTTCCCACCCGGAGTCCTTTTTCCTTTGGCTCCCGTCTCATGTGAGAACGAGCAGCCCGCAGCCTCTTCCTGGGGCGTGGAACAAGCAGTATGGCCATTTTCTCTCTAAAGAAATAAAAATCTCTGCCTTTGCCTCTTCCTTCAGCCAAACACACACATCCTTGCCCGCCTACCTCATTGCCACAAACACCTCGGGCTCTCTGAAGCCGTTCTAGCTCCAAAGATGCAGCACCTTTATCGTGCTGATACTTACAGTGTACATAACTGGCTTTTGCCCCTCCCTTCTACAGCT
Source organism: Ceryle rudis (assembly GCA_033439905.1). Taxonomy (NCBI): domain Eukaryota; kingdom Metazoa; phylum Chordata; class Aves; order Coraciiformes; family Cerylidae; genus Ceryle; species Ceryle rudis. Next base: position 35,026 of record JAAGNO010025973.1, read on the forward strand.
TTGGAGTTGATTTTGTTTCGAGATTCAGAGAGATTCGATGGTAACTGTTAACGCTGCCAAAATATCGTAGGGGGTACGTAATTCAGCCTTCTCAGCGCGACACCTTGGGAGCAAGAGGGAGCTTGTCCAGCGAGGAGGGGCGCAAAAATATCAGGTTAACAGCTGAACTTGGGATTTTCCCCTCAACAACACGTTACGGAGGTGTCTTCTGCACAGCAACCACCTTTGAACAAATTTATAAGTAGGTGAGCTCAGTACGCACAATAAAAAGCCCAAGGAATGTTTAAACTTCTTGTTTGACGTGTGATAAGTTAGAAATGTCTATTTGCCTAAATTTCAGGAGGGAAAAAAATCCAGATCTCCAAGGTCCTTTCCTTGCAACAAGCCGGTCGGTTCATCATCCTGAGCAAATACCGCCCTGTCTAATTATTGTTGGGAGTATTCCAAAAGGGCTGATGGTCTGAGTGACAGCAAAAGGGTTTTGATTAACCAGAAATTGTCTGGGAGAGTATAAAAGGAACTCCTTCCCCTGAAAGCTTTCTGCCTCTCCCAGATGAACCGAGCTCACTCCAGGCCCCTGCCAGAATCAGGCAGGATGACTGGGGGAATAAGACTTTATGTTATTTTATTGGTGAGCCTTACGGTAGTCAGAGCCCTGCCCAGAAGCTATCGGGACATAGGTAAGAACAGAGCTGATGTTTTTATTCTTTTGTACACCACCCGTGGCTGTAGCTTGGCACGCGTGGCTGGTCGGTAGCTCGCATGGCCGCTGGGTATTTTAAGGTACGTAATGGAACTGCACCTGGATAACTCGGCTGTGAGCAGCCTCAGACGTGCTGCTTCTTTATGGCTTGAGAACCGAGGTAGCGCTCGGGACGGCCAGTGACTACCGAGCGGGAGTGTTCTGAAGGGTCATTTAATCCGTGGGGATGTGGTTGCACCGCTGATTTTAGCTACTCCAAAACCTGCTGAAGCAAAGCCTGGGGTACTTCCAGGCTCCCTCTGAGGAAGCAAGACAGAGCGGCCCCGAGAGGGGTGCCACGTCCGGGTGGCTGTTCAGAGCATCCCTGTGTTGATGTCGAATAACAAGTTCAATCTCATGCCTTCCCACGCCCAGTGCGAGCACCAAATTATCTTTCTGCAAGACTCTAGTACCAACAAAATCCCAATCATACTTGATGAAGCATTTAGAAAATATTTTTAATTCAATTTCTCTTGTTTTTCAGGGGAAAAAAACAGCATTGGCCAACGTTTTTCTCAGCTGCAGGAGGATAATTTTAAAGCCATGTAAGTTGTCCAGGTAAAGCGTCTACCTGCAAATTTTCTGCCACTGAACGTCCTTGTGGCGTTTGGGAACGAGCGCTCGTGGCAAGCGGAGCGCTCGCCAGCCCCTGCCGGCCTGGGGTGATGCGGGGCCTCTCACTGTCCGGCTCGTAAAAGTGATAGAATTAACCTTCAGGTAGCCAGCAACAGCTCTAACGCTGCTAATGCGTGTCCTTCCGCAGTGCCATGGTCATGTTTGCTCAGTACGCGCCAGGAGGGACGTTCGGCAAAGCAGTGAAGATGGCCGAGGACGTCACAGCGCTCGCCAGAAGGTGCGCGGCCGCGGCCAGAGACAGCCCTGACTGCCTGCAGCCCTTGGTAGGCACAACTCTGCTTCTCCCGTGGCAAACGTCTTCAGAAGTAACTGGGCATTTCAGAGCCCTGGCACGCGCTTTCCCAAAGAGGAAGCCACGACTCAGAGACGTGACTTCCTTGTCTGGCCTTTTGACTCGCTCCGCTCCAGGCTCCCATCAACACAGCGTCTCAAGACCAGACAAGGAAAACAAAGCCCCCCCCTCTTCCCCCCACCCAAAATATCACAGTGTCTTTTGAAATCCTCGTCCTGTATCTTTCTAAAAGACGGTCAGAAAGTTGCGTTTCTATGGCTGCAACAAACCCTGAAGGACTGCAGTTCCCAGCTGAGGCCTGACTGGCAGCCAGACCGCAGCACCGCTACGTGAGGAACAAGACACGAGACTCAGGGGAGTAGAATGGAATCCTCACCCAAATTAACTTTTTTCCTCATTTCTCACAGGACAGGATTTTCCTCGATACCATATGCCAGGAGGAAGAGCTCCCTGGGTTTACCGACTGCTGCGCTAAGAAGGACCCTGAAAGAAATGACTGCTTCCTCACCCTTAAAAATTCATCGAGAGGGTTCGCCGCTCCTTTTGAAAGGCCAAATGCTGAGGCCGCCTGCAAAAACCACTCACAACATCACCAGCCATTAACAGGACAGTAAGTAAATAAATGAGAGGTTCATTGCCCAGACAGGACAGCCACGAGCCTGGAGACGGCAAAGGCAGCATTGACCGAGGAGTTCACTTTAATATTCTCTGTCACCTCAGACTCGTTCAGCTTCCTAATGTGACTTATTTGCGTAATTCTTTTACCTGTAACTGTCACTACGTGAAGCCTGTTCCGCCAACTCCTGCTTTGGCCCCGAGCCCAAACGACAAACAACCTGCCCTGGTTTATCGCAGTCTGTGTAAAAGACTCCTCTGAAACCGAGGGCCTCCCTTTAGTCTTTAAAGGCCCAGGAGAATTGTGCTGCCGCTCAGCCAGAACTGGCAGGATTTGAGACTTCGTAGCCAGGAGAACATCATCCTGACCAGAGTTCTCCAAGATAAACCCCGCAGTGCGCAGGAAAACGATCGCTCTCAGCAGCTGTCGCTCCAATACGTGGCTGGTGCCGCAGTAACGCTGCTGCCCCCCGCTGTAGGGCTTACTCTGAAACTGAAAACCTTTCTCTCTCAGTTTTAGTTTCATCTACGAGGTTTCCAGACAGCATCCTTTCCTCTATGCCCCAACGATCCTGGCCGTCGCTCTCCGCTATGAGGAGATGATGAACAAGTGCTGCGGGAGTGCTGGAGACCCTGCTCTTAACGCGGAGGAGTGCTTTCGCAGACAGGTATTCCCCGAGTGCCGAAGCTGAGGGATCAGCTCTTTCTTTTCTGGCGTCGGAACCTGATACTAGAATTCAGCTGGGGTGTCGGCCAGTGGGCGGCGAGCAAACGCCTTGTGCATCACTTGTCTTGGGCTTTATTTCTCTCTGGTTTTCTTATATTTCTTTTCATTACAATTACTGTGATCATAATATTTTATTGCTGCCGTTAGGAGCCATTCGAGCGGGAAGCGTTGTCTTTTCTTCCCCTTTCATGGTCTGCATCTTCTGCCTACCAGGCACCAAAGGTGGTGAAGCCAGCAAAAGAAGATGGCCTGAGGCAGGAGCACACATGTGGAATCCTGGAGAAGTTTGGAGAAAGGACCTTGAAGGCCCTGTGAGTCTTGGTTCTACGCTTATCACCCCTTCGAAACACGGGTGGCTGCGGCGTGTTGGCCGCGGGTGGCCCCACAGCCGCACACGATGCAGCGATTCCCTTTCCTACAAACTGCCCCTTGCTCTCAAGCTCGAACCCCGAGCTGGAAACGAGCGCGGCTCTCTGCGACGGACGTTACAGGGACTGCGAGCAAAACACAGCTCACCTCTCCCAACCCTTCCTGACACGAGCTTGCTCCCGTAATTTCATGTCACTACCACCTTTCCTTCCGTTGCAATTCACGTCAACGAGCTGAAAAATCCCACCTATTGCTCTCAAGGGACACTTGTTACCTTCAGGGCGAGCAGGGAGAGACCGTTCCTGCCCAGTTCAGGTACCCCCTCCGCAGGAAAATGGTGGCAGCTCTCACTGTCTCACTCCGGGAGTGGAAACAACAACCGTTTTTCTTCACCGTAGGAAACTTGCTCAGATAAGCCAAAAATTTCCTAAAGCTGATTTCGCCACTGTGACCAAACTGGTGGTGGACGTTGCTGACATGCACGAGGCCTGCTGCCGTGGGGACATGCTGGACTGCATGCACGACAGGGTAAGAATCACTTTGTGTCTCTATGTTTGCAGAAATAAAACACTTTTCTTGCTGTTTTCAGGTATTTTTTTTCTCTTTTCCCCCTCCTCTGCTGTACTGATTGCTCTCCAAACCTGGCGTTACATTCTTCAGCCTAAACCCTGCTTGATTTCCCCCTTTGACTCTTCCTGGTGCGAAAGCATCCCTAAGGCCACTGTGGCTGAACTGACCTAACCTTGCTTCGGCAGCTTTGGCTGCAGCTCTCGGCTGCGCCCTGTGCAGCCTTCGGCAGATCACAGTATCTGCCCATCCTCCCTCCTCTGCCGCCTTCTAATGCAGGGCTGCCATCACTGTCCTTCCATCACTGTCCTTCCATCATCTTCCTTGCTCTGCTGCGCAGCTCTGGCCGGCCACCTTTCCCTTTGGGAGCCACCTTCTCTGTGAAACAGGAACGGAAACACTGATTAAAAAAAAAAAATAAAGACAAAAACCTGGTGAAATTTCCTTCACTTCTTTTTGATTTTGCTTTACAGGAAGAGATTCTACGCTATGTCTGCGCCAACCAAGGCATCCTATCAAGTAAAATAAAGAAGTGCTGCGAGAAGCCGCTGTTACAGCGAAGTGAGTGCATAGTTAACGCAGAGCCCGACGATAAACCTGCAGACCTGTCCCCCCACGTCAGGGAGTTCATAGAAGACAAAGGAATATGTGAACGCTTTGCCCAGGAGAAAGACACGCACTTAGCCAGGTAACGTGGGACTTGCTCTGCTCTTCAATTTCATTGTTTCAAAGACTGGAGGGGAAAGCCCAGCTCAGCAGCCTCGGATCTGTGTGCTCTGTGAGCAGAGCACGGCTCCTCAGCCTCTGCTGGGAAACGGGGCTGTCACTGGAAACTGTTTCATGATCATTTAGACAGCACTGAAAAAAGAGCAGAGCCTCACACGGCGCTAAGCTCTGCGTGGCCCAAGCTAACCCCGAGCTGGATCTGTTGCACGCGCAGGGCCCGCTCGGGCTGTGCTGTGCTCAGTCAGCCGCCTTCGGTGCGGGTTCAGGCTGAGATCACAAAATGCTTCGGGGTGCTCTGAAATCCCCCCCGTTCCACCCGACATCAGCCAAACCCACCCCCAAAGCACCCCTGCCGTCCTTACCGGCCCCCGCCTGCTGCGGGCCGTTGGTTTGGCTCCTCGCTAACTCCTGATACTCCACATCTTGCAGGTTTCTGTACGAATATTCCCGGAGACACCCTGAATTTTCTCCTCAAATGCTGTTAAGGATTGCTAAGGGCTACGAGGACCTGCTGAAGGAGTGCTGCAGGGCCGGCGCTCCCCACGACTGCTGCAGCAGAGGGGTGGGTGCCGTCCGGCTTCACACAACGCGCTGGTCAGGTCGAGCACCTGACCACACGACGGGCCCTGCCTATCCCCACTCCAGGCCTAGAGCCACAGCTCCTGCAACAAACCTGGCAAACATTACAAGCCTCGACCGCTTCCCATAAGGAGAAAGCGCCAGCGGTGCCTCCGCAGCCTTCAGGGGCGAAGCAGCTTAACCCGGACTGGCGGCGATGCCGGGGAAAGGGACGGGGCCCACGTTTCTGTGAGCGCCCCTCTCTTCTGGGCTCCGCAGCGGTGCCAGTTGCTCTCTGGCAAATCAAAAGGGTGCTGATGGTTATCGGCACAGCTTCGGCCAGGGGTGTTGTGAAGGTGTGAAGTGAGGGGCCACCCTGTCCCTCAGAGCCGGCCTTCCACCGAAATGAAACGATTCAGGGTGACTGAAGGTGGACGGTGGGGCCGTTTACGGAAGTTTCACAGGGGAAGGCTTTCTAATGGCGTTAGAAAGGGGTGGAGGGGTGGCTGCAGGTAGCCAGGCCTTAGCAGAAGGGCCTTCTGCACCCCTTCCTACAACGCCTCCTCAAAATAACTCTTGTTTTTTTGACAGGAGGAAGAGCTGAAGAAACATATTTATGAAACGGAAAGCATCATGAAGACAAGCTGTGACATTTACAAGGCGAAAGGAGATTACTATTTCCAAAACGAGTATGACTTTTCCTTACGCTCCCATCTCTCCTGCACTGGCTGGGCACAACCTGAGCTGGCGCTAAGCCGCCCCTGTCAAAAAGCTCGGCTAGGACACACCACCTGAAAATTTGGACCAACCTAGTAATGGCTTCTAGGTTTTTCTTCTCTCTTTTCCAAGCCAATGTTCTAAATCGTGTGTTCTCCCCTTAACCCACCTCACGAGGCGGTGAAGTGACGACTTGATCAATTCCCTGCCGCTCCTCCCAGTGATGTTCTTGCTTTAAAGCTGCGGGCTGAGCTGTAACTTAAGAGCCATAAATATGCCCAGAGGACAGCTGCTGTGTCTTCTGCACAGGGCTTGGCACTCTCCAGCTCCTGCAGCATTAATTAATGTAAACATGAAATATTGTAACAAACAGTTGTTTGTTTAACCTGGCAAGAGACTGCTCCGAGAAAGGAGCGGGCTCAGACACGCCTGCGCTTGCCTCCCTGAGTTTATAAACACAGGGCTTAGTCCTGCCCTCGTAGTCAGGAGGGTTGCGTGGGTCTGCCGGAGCTTCACACAGGCGAAGGCAGTGCCTGGCCGGCTGCTGCCTGCTGGAGCAACACCGCCAGTATCGACGGAATTCCCATTTCAGGCTTCTCCTGAGCTTCACCAAGAAGATGCCTCAGCTGACATCCGCAGAGCTGATCAGGTTCACCAAGCAGATGACCACGATCGGCTCCAAGTGCTGCCAGCTGAGCCAGGACAAGCTCCTGCCTTGTGCCGAGGAGAACGTGAGTGTTTCAGTACTGGAAAAGCACCCCCGTTTGCAGGACATCCTCTTTGCCAGAGCAGCCAAACGCACCCCCAGACACCCCGCCGAGGGAGATCAAACGCCGGCCTCCTCTTAGGAGGAGATCGCATCATTTCCCCGTGCAAAGGACAGGCGCTAGCACCACACACACATTTATCCTGAGAAACTGGAGCCATTTTTGCACTGACAAAAGCCAGCGCTGAGGAGCAAAATAAAACCACCAGCTTAGAGAAAGGGTTTCATTTAAATTCTCTGCTATTTTTTTTTCATTTTACTGAGAGCCGCCTGCGTTTCGGTGCTTCGTGAGAATGAAAGCTAAAGCATAAAAGTGTTTTTTATTCACTTCTCTCCGTACAGCTGGATCTCGTGCTTGGAGAAATCTGTAGAAGACACCTGAGGGATCCTATAAACCCAGGAGTTTGCCACTGCTGCAGCAGCTCCTATTCCTTCCGGAGGCCGTGCATGGGGAAACTGGAAATCGATGAGCATTACGTCCCCTTAGCCTTGACTCCCGGTCTGTTCGCCTTCCACGAAGACTTGTGTACGACCGAGGAGGAGCAGCTACAGCACAAGAAGCAGGAGTAAGACGGGGCGTGGGCAGTAGCGACCCGGGGACGTCGCGGGGCCAGCACTTTGAAGCCGCGCACTCACCTCCCGGGGCTCACTTTGCTTCTCCCACAGGATGCTCATCAACCTCATCAAGTACAAGCCGCGGATCACGCAGGAGCAGCTGAGCTCGGTCACGGCCGCCTTCGCCAGCATGCGGGAGCGCTGCTGCGGGGAGGAGACGCGCCAGGCCTGCTTTGCCAGAGAGGTACAGCTTCTGGTCACACCCCGCCATCCCTGGACGTCTGCAAACGTCGTGTAGACGTGGTGCTGAGGGACGCGGTTTAGTGGTGGACTTGGCATCACCAGGTTAACGGTCGGACTCCGTGACCTTAAAGGTCTTTTCCAATCTAAACCATGCGATGATTGACAATTTAGGGCAAAGCGTTTCCCTGTTGATTCTCCCCACCTCTATTTTCTGCTTGCCTTTCCTCCATTGTTTTCACTCACTGAGCTGCTTTGGCTCCTCTTTGCCCTCCAGTAAGTCTGCTTTTCCCTACTTCTTTATCACTTGGATATGTTCCTTAACTGAACGTGAACACACCCCCCACACCCCAACCCTGGAGCGTTGCTCTCTGCAAAGCCTTGGCCTGGCTTTGCTTAAAGGGAGAACACACAGAAAATTCTCTGTTCATCAGAAATTTCTACCTCTGAAAATTGTCTTTTCTATTTATCATAAGTTTCCCCCTTCAGATATGCCCAGAGAACCTATCTGCAAAGAGCCATTCTCCTAACTCTTCCTAACAGGATGGTATGCCCACCTTTTCCTGCCAAATATTAAAACTTTCCAAGTAATCGGAGCTGAACAGGAAAAGCAAACTATAGATTAAGGAGGGATCTGTGTACCCGCACTCTGGATACAGTGCTTGCACGCAGCTTGCGAAGATAAAACCTTACTTACTGCAGCAGTACGTGTCGAACTGGTTCACAACTACATCCCCTTCCTGGCTTCACTGCTCGCTGATATTTGGCCTTTTTTTCCCAGGGTCCAGAACTGATAAAGAGAAGTGAAAAGCTGTTGGCCGCGTAAAGAGCTCGCGCAGCGCGTCGGAAGCTCCACCAGCCGAGCGCTGAGCGTGTCTTCTCCAAACGTTCATCGCACGTAGACAGGAACACGTCATTTGTCACATTGAGAAACCTACCTCGTGGCTCTTCCCTCACACGTCTAACGAGGTTTGACCCTGTACAGCAGCCCTGGGCCTGCCCCTGCCAGCAGGGCCAAAGAGCTGCCTCGGAATCGCACCTCACATTCCCCGCGCGGAACCCGCTGGGCTGCGGAGCTCTAAAGCTGTTCTGAGCAGAGCTCAGCTTGCCTGGAAATTCAGCGTGTTTTATTTGGAGGGGGAGAAACCCCTACACACAAACTTGACCTCTAGCTCCTGCCGCTTTGATTCAAAATGACCAAGAATATGTAAAATTTACATGAGAACAAGTTAAAGGTGGTTTAAGTCCAGACGGGGTGCATCAGCTTGGAGATGCACTGAAAGAATAAGTTAAAGGGATAGAAACTGAGGGTTTAAATGCAGCCACCGTCCTATGCTATGGAATTGAACAGCAAGGACTTCGGGTTTACCTCCCGGGGCAATGTGGCAGCACACATTCAGGGCAGACAGCGACACTCATGGCTGTCTTGGTGCTTCAGGGCTGAGGCTCCCAGTTCAAAAGCAACTCCCCTGCCCTTTGTTTTTCATTGCCATGTTACCTTCAATATGCTTTGGAATAAAGTCTCCCCCTGTTCTTGTCGGTATTTGTCAGAAACAATTCCTTTTAACATCTTCACAAAGCAGTAAGCCCACAGCCAAGGTGCAGCTTTATTCTGCTAGCCCCTAAAGCCCCGACACGCTGTGCTACGTTCCATCGGTGTCTTCCAGTCCCCATTCAACGGGACAAGCGATTTGTGAAAGGATTCAAGTATTTAACGCCAGTTAGATGCAGAAATGGGTCTGTTGAGGAGCTGTGCACGCACACGGGATGGGAGAACCTACCTGGAAACACTTTCTCTCGGCTGCACGGTCTGCACATTGATTTCTCTTTCCACCTCAGACCAAGGCATCACCAATATTTCAGTACCATCTCCTCAAGCAGCGTAAGGTTTGACATACTGGATTTATTGCACGTGATTTCCAGTCAACATTTCCTGCACAGCCCTGTCCTCCCTCTGTGTTTATCTCACCATCTATACACTGCACGGGCGGCTGAGGCAAAACAGATACCATGTAAAAAAGAGAGACTAGTACAGGAGGACAATTAATTGGCTTTTATTTACATCTCAACAACACGAGCTCCGATATCCAGCGTGACTCAACCGGAGAGGAGCCGACAGCTGGCTGCTGCGCGCCGCACCAGCCACCTGCAGGCTGCCAGTCCAGCCCCGCCACGGCCCTGATCGTCCCTGAACCCTTCTCATTTCTGTCCTCAGACACAAAACACAGGAAGGAACACGGAATCATTTGTTTCAGCAACGACAAGAACCCATCAAGCAGACAACACGATTCGGTGAATTCTTCCTCTGTGGTTCAAGAGCTGTTTCAGAGATAAATTCCCTCCAACATTTAAGAGCTGAGCAGCTTTTAGGGGAGAGCGTTTCCGTTTACATTTCTAAGGGTAGCTGAAAGCTTAAGCAAGTTGGGCACCTACCTGTGTGGAGCCAGTGGGATTTCGGGGCTCTCTTGCAGAGGTATTGTTTTTAAAGCTAAGTGGCCAGCCTAACTGCAACCTCAGACAAGGAAACAGCTTTTGCCATTTACCTCTACTGAAAAGCTTCCTTCTAATTAATTCCACATTTCTCCAATCGAAGGGAAAACCACACATTTATTTCTCCTATTTTCTGTACTATCATCACACTGGTTGTTGCAGTATTTTCTTTACAGGCTGGACTTCTGGTAATGCTTTGTAAATTACGTTTTTAAGCCCTGTGCTTTTCAGAGGATTTTCCCCCTGTCTTAAGATTCAAGCTGGATTCAGGATCTCGGGGAGCAATCTAGAGCCTCTTCGTGGATGGTTCCCAACCTGTCTTCCAGAGCAGCAGAGGAGTGCGTTCTGTTGCAGCTGCATCATTACTGGGAGAAGCTTCAGCAGGGAACAGCCCCGCGCTGCAGGTGCTCTTCAGTCACCGCACGCTCACGCCAGCACCCTGAGCTCCCTCCAAAGCGGCGCGTGGAGGATTCACAACGGGCGGTCACATCAAACAGTGGTCTCTGTTTTTTTAACAGTTCGGCTGTGAAGGTGCTGGCTTATCAGGCTCTTCTCTTTTAGGTACCTGAGAAGAGAGAACTCATTCAGTAAGACAGTATCCTGCCAAAGTTCACCCAAATTCTAACGTGCTAGCTGAATGGCTGAGGCATGTGGCTTAGCGGTGCCCTGGCAGTGCCGGGTTAACAGCCGGACTGGATCCAAAAGGTCTTTTCCAACCAAACCGATTCTCCGGTTCTGTGTCGTAACAGCAGCTTTCCTGAGAGGAAACGGCCATTTGCCAGTTACTCTCCAGTTCCCACCTCCTGGCTGCTTCAGCTCCAAGAGGTTCTGCCAGGCAGTCATTTGCCCGCAGCCGGTACAGGCTCCCGTTCAAGAATCCCAGTGCCTTTCTCACTTGTGCTGTTGTGCATTTGGAGCTACGGTCCGGACAGCTCACACCGTTCATCAGGAGTGAGGTTTTTCCAACAGATCCATTAAGAATCGGCCACTGAACTATTTAAATGCTCTGCTACCTAAATAGCGTGGCGGTCTGTACTGCGTTTAAACTTCCCAGGGAAATACATGGCAGCAAGTATGAAGGGAGGAACCAGGTTAAGGCCTGGGAGACAAAGGAAGTGAACAGGCTTGACCCTGAGGGTGTGAATTTCTGGCAGGATCTCCCCACGTGTACACACAGTCAGCGTTAATTCTGGAATCTTTTAACAGCAACAGCTCAGCTGGGTAGGCAGGACACGCGGGATTATAACTCCCCCCAAGTTTCACTCCAGCAGGCAAAGCAGTGCGCTCTACCTGCACCCTGCCGCAGAACGACATCCACCTCGAGCCAACCCTCGACCGTAAGCGTTCTCCTGGACTCAAGGCGACCCCTGCTCATTTTACTTCCATTTACCTTGCAGTCGTCTGTTGGATCTCCTGCTCTTCCTCTTCATTTATTCGGTGCAGAATCGATTCCAGAAAGGGAAGATGAAACTGAATATACTGAGCAACCTGTGAAGAAAGAGACCAGAAATGCACAGCAGAAGTCAGCTAGTTGGGAAAAAAAAGCTGTGAGCTGTCCGGAGGGCTGACATACATACATCACTGCTGATCTCTTCCACATCCCTGTCCATCAGGAAGAACTTGGCAACCTTCTCCGAGGGCCCCTGCAGCAGCCTGTGCAGTAAGGGGACGTCTCCACTCCTCAGCTGCTTCTTTTCTGGGATTGACAAGAGAAGTCGTGATGCTCAGCACGCACAAACTGCGTCACTAGACGCCTCGTGCAATCAGTTGTCTTTTTTTTCTTGGCAGAGATCTTCTGTTTGACCGATGTGCGATGCTTAGACACCCAAGAAATCTCTAACACGCTTACAGGCGGATGGGACACCCAACCAAAAGACGCTGGTAGATGCAGCACAAAGTGCTTTCTTGGCTACCTAAACTGCAGCTGAAGAGATTCATCTCAGGCACATCAGCCTGACCACGGGTCCCTAAAAAAGTCGACTTGTCCGATACTGTTTCAGCTTTGTGCTCTGACATTTAACACACACGCCCATCGGTCCCCTGGGGCAGCGGTCACGCAGCGGCGCCTGGCTTACCTCCAGACGCCTGGATGATGTAGAGGGCGAATTCGCGGGGGCTGTTCTCGATCTGTTAAACACAAACAGCAAGGGCTGTTCAGGCACTTTTCCCGGGAGCGCTGGTTTCACCGGCGGCATCTCCCCGCTGCTTCAGGCCAGGCGCGGTTCCCGGGGCCGCCGGGAGAGGGAAGAGCGGTGCTGGGCATCGCACCACCGGCCCCCCCCCCAAGCCCTGCCGGGGTGCGGCAGCTCTGCGGTGGAGCCTTCCCCGCACACCACACACCCAGCAGAACTTTTCTAGACTCAGACACGAAAAATCCGTAAAAAAAAACCCAACCCATCCCTTAAAAATGGCCTGCGTGGGAGGTATTTTTAACAATCTCCGCTCTATCCCCTCCCAGGTATTTCCTGCACACTGCTCGAGGTCGAACACGGCTGCCCTCGCTTCTGCCAACACGCGGACTCACCTTAAACTTGCGGAGCAGTTGTTCTATCACTTGCCGTGTTCTCATCTGGCTGTTTATTCTTATTTTGGTTTCTGCTCCAAAAGCCGGCGTAAAAACTGACGTCTAGGAACAAAAGCAGCAGCAAAAGGCCACGAGTGAGGACGGCTGTACTCGGCAGCTGGGGCTCAGAGGCTGTCACCCAGCACAGCCCCGGCACAACGCAAGCTGTCAGCTTTGCTGCCACGGAGCACAGCCACCCATACCTCATAGTTGTAGAAGTGCCCATTGATGGAAAACCTGTGCGTTTCAACTTCTGTCCTCGCTATGGTGGGGAGCTTGGTCCTCCTGCGCACGGCCGCGGTGGCGCCGACGGCCCTGGGCAGGGGGGCACAGTCGTGTTCCTGCTCGCGCTCGGGCTTCAGAGTGTGGCTTTCGTAACTCGAATAACCTGGACAAAGCAAACGGCATCAGCGCGGTAGAAAGCTGCTCGGCCCTCCCGGCCAGCACCCCCACGGGGGGACAGAATTTTACTTTTCCCATTCTTTTTTGAGTGGGTGGAGCAGAGAGATCTAAACAGACAGAACACGATTTCTCTTTACTCCTAGGGGGGGTCTAATGCGTCAAATTAGTTTTGGACATGACAGAAGAAAGCGTTTTTGGTGAAAGCAAGAGCACCGACACTAACTTGGCTCAAGGTTCGGCTCTTCAGGGGATTTCAGCGTCTCCCCGCTAATATGATGTAGGTCATCAAATTCTCCCCAGCGCGTCATTCCCCTGAAATGCCAAACATATATTTGCAGTTGATTACTCCTCCTTAACTCGGTGATTTCAATTCACCCTGCAGCCAGGGTTCATGACTTACCTTCCTATTCCAGTTCAGAACTTTACAGAACACGACCACAGATTTCAGGGTGGGACATGAAGCCAGTGATTTTACTTTAAGTCACAATAAAGGTCGCTGATAAAATGTGGCGTGACCAGGCATTGGTCCTAAAGGCAGCACAATCCTATTTACAGCCCGTGGAACACCGACCACGACGTCCCTTAAAGCACGTGTGGTAATTCTGTCTCTCTTTTATAGCGAGGCCCTGGATTAATCCCATGCAGGATACGAGGCAGACGTGCAGAACACGCACAGATTGTGGTTTCAGTAGTCACAACGGGGGACATGAAAGACTTCGTTGCCGTGCTCCCCCTCGTGCTACCCAAGCCAGCTCCGTACAAGAGCCGGGGTGTCAACCCAGCCTGTTTTAACCCCCGGCTTCCTTTATGCCAAGCATTCCATAACTTACTGCTCTGACTGAGAATAAACCAATTGGTAGGAAGAGATTAAAAACTCATGCCCTATATATATTCAAAACAATATTCACCTAACTCCAGTGAAGGTGCCCAACGACAATCTCTGTGTCTCGCATGTTTCCGAAGTTTATTTAAGATCAAGCAGTGAATCTGCTTCGCATACCTTAGAGCGTGTCAGGGCAGCTTCTCCTTTCTGCGATCGCGCGTTAATATTTACCGTAAGATTCAGGCCTCTGCCAGTCACAAGATTTGTTTAAGAAATAAAAGGCAAAGCATAACTTCAACAGCCCGGCTGGCCCCTGTCATAGAGGCCACGTGCACCCTGTGCCAGCTGACCTGGGCAGGGTAAACAGTCTGCCTCAGAGTCTCATTCCTTGCTGGCTGCTCCTGCCAGGTTGCAGCCCTTAACTGCAACAGCAGGAGACCAGGAGGGCAGGGAGGACAGTCCCTGACTTCTCTGGGACTCCACAGCTGCGACGGCGGTGGGATTGGTGGTGGAATTAAATTCACTCTTCCAGCATGTACCGCACGTCATCTAGGGCAACGGAAAACGAAGCCAACGAGCTCTGAAACAGGGAGTTTATTGGGGAGTCTTTCAGGGTAAACATTGGCTCAGCCTCCATATTACACATTACACAGCAGATACAATGCAAAATGCAGTGGCCAAGGCCTGTGAAATGTGTTCAAAACAGAGAGAAACACGCCAAGAACCTCCGCCAGTTTGCACAGCTACGGCCAACCTAGCAGGGGGCAGAGCAGCACAGCACACCCAGATACGAGGGGAGAGGCAGCAGCCTGAAGGAGCAGCTGATCTGTGTGCCTTTCTAAGGGGCTTTAAGGTTAGATTGTGCACGGACAACACCAGTATTTGTTCCTTGGCTTGAACTTTGGCCCCTCAGAAGCAACAGTTTCACCCCCGAATCACCCTCGAGGGGAACCTGCGATAGACAGTCACTTAGCACTACGCTAACAGCTTTTTGAGCATCCAGCACTATGTCCCTTACACGACTTGCAGCAATTCTTTACCTGTTCTGGAGCAATGCCCTGGATTCATCACCTGTAGGTTATGCCACAACGTGCACAGGCATGAGGCCTTTAGGGGCTACCGTTGTTCGCGGGTGTACACACGGGCAGGAGGCTGTCTATGTACATTAACTTCTTAGGGAGGTTAATACATTACCTTTTACCAGGGAACACACCCACGCCGTCTGTTGACTTCAGGGTTACAAAAGAGGGTATCTGCTTCTCATCCTGGATTTTTAATCGGATGGGATGTCGCACTTCCCAAAATATCGACAAGATGCCTTCAATAAATGGTCTGCCTGCTCGCTAGGAAAAAGGAGGAGTAAGGACTGCTGCATAATAATCAAGTGATCATCTCTTTCCCCTCAAAGTAACAGGAATAGGATGAACGTGCTGAGGCTGACGCAGAGAAGCGGTGCCGTCGACATCAGTCAGGTACTCCCAAAGCAGGTAGCTCAAGCTGGAGCTGAGCCGAGCTCCTGTCAGCATCGGTCTGGTGTCGGCCGGGAGGTTTTCCAACCAACATGTCCACAACTCTGTACGGTTACAAGTCAAAGCCT
>JAAGNO010025975.1:0-10887 GCA_033439905.1 Ceryle rudis
GGAGGTGGTTGAGGCCCCATCCCTGGAGACATTCAAGGTGGGGCTTGACAGAGCTCTGAGCAACCTGCTCTAATTGAAGGTGTCCCTGCTCTCAGCAGTGGGGTTGGACCAGATGACCTCTAGAGGTCCCTTCCAACCCAGACATTTTCTATGTTTCTATGTTTCTGTGTTTCTAAGACAAATAGAGTAATTACTTAAAAACTCCTATTGATACTTCATTTATTTTAAGACCAGGAAAATAAGAAAGCCATAAACCAAATAAAAAAAGCGGGTAGATGCTCACAGTGCAAACTGATTTAATTATAATATGGAGGGAACCATAGGTTCGTTACTCTGAAGAAAACTGCAATAGTCTTATGAAAAATATTTAGTACCTTGACACTTAGGTCTCATCTAGAAGATGGAATTATCTCTCAAATCTACCCTGCCACAATATGTGTTCAGATTAGTAAGGGAAGTTTCATTCTAGTGTCATGTCCTGCATTTTCTATAGTAACTAATCTCCCATCAAAGGATTTGCCAGCTTTCCCTGTGAACTCTGAAGAGAGCAAAATGCTGGGTAAAAAGGACAACAACATAAAAATTCTGCTTCCACTAAAGACATACTTTTCTGCTTAGAAATTTTTGTTTAAGTAAGTCCTTTGAGAACGTCTGCTGAAAAAGGAAAAAAAAATTACTTCAGGTGTCTTGCAATAACTCTCTTTGCTAAAGTGACACCTCTCCTGGCATCAATTCATACTCCCTCCAATAATTTTCAGCTCTGGTCAGAGAAATATTTTCTCTGAGTACATTTCTATGAAATGCTGCCAGCACCTCCCTGAGAGTGCATCAGAGAATAAAGAAAGAAGCAGAACAGATGGTAAAAGACTGAGACTTAGAAAGGGTGGTCTGTTTGCACAGTGCAAGAATCAAGAGGGAGAGAGAGAGAAAGAGAGAGAAAGAGAGAGAGAGAGGGAGAGAGAGAGAGAGAGAGAAAGAGGAATTTCCTGATGGCTAGGAGATATATCAATACCTCTCTGTAGAACTAAAGGTGATCATTCTGGCAGGGCATAGTACAACTCCTAAGTACCGTGGGCTGCCTCTGGCTTCTGCTCTCTGCACTTCATGGCTTGCAGTTCTATTCCCTTCTCTGTCCTGCTGCATAACTCAGCATCACACCTTTAGCTCTGATCCAGTCAACTCTCAGCACTGTCCCTTGCATGCTCTTGGCAGCAATCTGACAATAATTTAATGCCAGAATATATGTCTTCATTACTGCTTCTCTACTTCCTCGGAAGAGTACTCTCATATCTTAAAAATAATTTTCTATAACTATTAGTGGAACATTTTGCCTTCTATTAAATATGATCTAGAACCTTTGTTTCCCCACTGTTCACCATTCCTCACCTTCTGATCATGCCACACAGTGAAGTGTCTCACCTTCAGAAAACAAATTTTAAAAGCAAGACAGGGAGCAAAATTATACTGCATATTGCAGTTTACTTCAAATATTATGAGAAAGTAAGGAATGAAGGCAAATGTTAAGCTTATCTCAGTAACATGAACTCATTCTATGTATCTTTGACGATATTTATTCTTCAGAGAAGTCAAACCTATCAGTTTGAAAAGTGTTGCAGAATGAAAATGCTGGGTTTGCCTCCTGTGAATGCCTAACATCTTAACAGACTAGCTTACTTGCAACTTGCTAGCCCTGCTGCTGATGTGATACACAATGCAGGGCACATAACTTCCCTGTTCTGTGTTTGGTTTTCTTTTTTTTTTTTTGATTGAGAACTGGCTGAACAACAGAGCTCAGAGGGGTGTGATCAGCAATGAAGAGTCTGTTGGAAGCCTGTAGCTAGCAGTGTTCCCCAGAGGTCAGGGCTGAGTCCAGACTTGTTGAACATATTCAGAACATATTAATCAGTTACCTGGATGAAGGGATAGAGTGTACCCTCAGCAAGTTTGTTGATGCTACAAAACTGAGAGGAGTGGCTGACACAATAGAAGGCTGTGCTGACATTCAGTGAGACCTGGACAGGCTGAAGAGTTGCGCAGGGGGGAACCTAATGAGGAATAACCCTATGCACCAATACAGGTTAGGGGCTGACCTTCTGGAAAGCAGCTCTGTGGAGAAGGAAATGGGAGTCTTGTAGGACAAGTTCACCATAAGCCAGCATGTGGCCAAGAAGGCCAGTGGTATCCTGGGGTGCATTAAGCAGAGTGTGTCCAGCAGGTCAAGGGAGGTTCTCCTCCCTCTATGCTCTGCCCTAGTGAGGCCACATCTGGAGTACTGTCTCTAGTACTGGGCTCCCCTGTTCAAAAGAGACAGGGAACAGGTGTAATTATTGTAACAGGGATATAGGATTAATTATTATCCTTTCGTCAACTCCAAAAGAATAAGAAATTAACTGCCCAGGTAGTAGGTAGAATTTAATTCACTGCAAATTAATAAACAATTATTGTGCTTTTCTGTTCTTTTAAGCTATACACTTCTACAGCTATAGAAATTTTCCAGGTACTTCTCTCTCAAATGTTTTCCCAGGATGTTCCAATGACATTTTTAAATAGTGATAAGTATGTGGATTGAAGTTAATAGAGTTAACAATTCAAGAAACTTCTACCGTACTTTTCCACACCCATATTTAAGTTGCAAAGACCACCTGTTGCTGTTTTTCAGAAAGTTTCAAATAAAAAATAGTATTTTTGAAGTTGTGGACTGCAAAAAATGTTATTGTCATTCCTCCATTGTTTGGTTTGGGGTTTTTTTTTAAAAAAAAACAAACAACAAAAAACATTTGAAATAAAATCAAGACTGTTTGGTTTCAAGATCTAAGCCATTTTTTCCACCTAAAATTTTATGAGGGCTTAGGATGAGATAATAAATATTTAACTTAATTCCTGTAAAATAGTGATGGATTTGTCAATGGTAATCTAATTCACACGAATTAGACACATATCCTTCCCTGCTGACTGCACATGGAACCAACAGAAACTGCTAGGTGCTCCTGTTAAGTTAGGAAGCAACCTGCCTAATCCTTGCTTGATATTGGTGCCCACTGGAGAATGGCTGGCTTTCAAAAGACATGGAAGTTTTTCTGTGGATGAGCATTCTGAGCATTGAAAGCTAAGTATGAAGTCACAATAGCCTAAATTCTGCATTGTTACTTTGGTCCAAGAAAGAAGAAGATAAGATGTGACAAAAGAAAAAAAAAATATTAAAGGGAAATGTTTGGACTAAGTTGTAATTTTGTAATATGCTCTGTGCAAGGAAAGAAACTTCTGTACAACAACAGAATCTTTGCAGCTGATGTATTTTGGTTTTTTCTACTGAAATAGTTCTATGCATCAATAAATAAAGAGTATGTATATATTACTTCTCAAGTTAAATTTCTCATTAAATACATTTTGAAAATCTGTGAAGATGTAGAACATGAATAATTTGGGGGGGGTTTATATACAGGAAACTGAAGAAGGGAAATTAAGCTGTTTTCCAAAGTAATGGGATTAAGTTCTTGGGTTTGGCATCTGTGATCAGATTATTCTCTTTACTGATAAATTTAACTTCATATGAAGAAAAAAAATAAATAAAAACAAGAAAACAAACTATTTATAACTAGTAATTTTAACATTGCTATTATATGATACCTAACATAAACTAATTTATTCCAATCTTTATTGCAAAATAGTATCCATGAAACAAATGGAAGTAAAACCTGCTGCAGTCATATCTGATGTAAATCCTTCATAGGGTTCCTCCATTTTACAGTTACTTTTTACTGTTTGCATCTTTCAACACATCTGCTTTCCAAGACTTTTAAGCACAGAGCACAATGAGTGTAAACATAAGCAGTTAGTTAGAAAAAGATTTAATGAACCATTCTGCCATATTTTACTGTGCAAAATCAGTAAGGTTGTTGGCAATTTCAAGATCACTGCTTTGTTGGTAAGTGACAATGAAACCACTTTACACAACACCTGAATCACAGTCCATTTGTACATGAGTGTTCAGTTAAGTCTCCTGTTGGTCAATCACATCATACAGATCAGGGGTAAAACTACAGCGTGTCAAAGACTTCCTTTTACAGTGATGTAAATGTATGATTAGGTTAAATCTTCAGTAGAAAAGGTATAAAAATCTTAATGGTGCCAAAGGATTGCAACAATATCTTCAGGTAAAGAAAGACCTGTGACTGCAGTGCCTTGGAAAAATTAATTCTCTGAGCATATTTATTTGGTGCAAGGAGTATGTGGGTTATAAGATTATTGTATTTCTTAATCGTTAACTGTGCTTTTAAATATCACTTTGCATCGATAGGTCATTCAGATTCTTTACTGTTCTGAACATACATTAATCAGATTCTGATTTTCTATTCTTTGCCCATGAGATATAATTTTATTTGGTTTGAAACTTTACAGAGACATTGGAGACCATAGCACACAGGCTAATTTTTTAGACAAATAAGTTAGGAGGTTACTCTGCTTAAGCAAAGGAGAGTGTGAGGTCAGCAAAAGAGAGCTAGTTTTCTTTAGAGAATGATTTTTATCATAATGTGCATGGTACAGAGGATCTTAATATATACACTTCAAATCACCCTCGGAAAGACCACTTTCTCTCTCTCCTGACTCTACTGAATGCCTATGCAGCCTGGCTGTCCTGCATATCTAAGTGAGCGCCCTGGTTTGAGTGAAAACAGAACTAATTCTGTTCAGTGATTTTACTTTTCAGCTCAGTTCTACTAACTGCACTTTCTGAAGTTAAGCAGCCTGTTTTCACAGGCAATGTCTGCTTCTAGAAGTGATAACACCCCATGTTTAGAGTTACTACCAAGGATTGGTGTGCAGACCAAAGCCACTGCTTGATACTGTGTACCACGCAGGGGGGTGCAGAAAGTGAAAGGCCGCACCTGCAGGGAGGAGCAGCCAGGACAGGTGACCCTAAACTGATCAACAAGGGATTCCATCCCATATACATCATATTTGGTATAAAGCTGAGGGATTTGTAGGGTCTGTGGTTGTTCTCCCCTCTTGGACTGCTTTTGCCAGCTTTGCTTGGCTGGGCTCAGGTCCTCTTTCGGTTCCTTCCTTGGAGCATCTGAGGACTCTGCATGTTCTGCCTTCAATCCCAATTGGTGTGTTCTTGCATCCAGTCTCAGAATCCAACTCCTGAACACAGCTCCTGTTGGCTGCAGGGCCCAGTCTGCGACCTTCTGGTGCCTGCTCCACAGCATCAGTGGTGATGGTGATGTAATTCCCATCAGGGTGGTTGGGTTTGATACTGGTTTTGTATATATTTGTTTATATTCCATTTTTATTATTATTATTTTCATTTTCATCAAAGCTGTTCTAGTTGCTTTTTCTAATCAGTCTCTCTCCCTTATTCCCTTTCTCTTCCCCTTTGGGGAAGGAGGGGGGTTAACAGAGAGTGTCTGTTATAGGTCTAAGGGGCCACCCTGACCCTAAACCATGACAGATTTATTGGCACCCAACATGGGGTATGATCGGAAATCTGATGGATTGCCTGAATAGTTCAAATTACAGTTTGCTCACTTGAGAGAGTATTACTTTTTTTTTTCCTGAGCGTCTTTAATAATTGGAAACTAAACCAGACTGCCTAAATGATGCCATTTCTGAGAGCAGTGTCAGTTTGTTTCTTTTTATCATTTCTTTCCGAGTTAAATGCTATAATATTCCCTTATGTGCCATATGCATTATGTTATTGTTTGCTTGCTCTCACTGTTGATCTGAAAACTCTCAGGTTTTGGCACTGGGAGAAAGCTGCTGCTTTATGCAGTTTATCTTTGATTTCTATTGCACTGAATTGGGGAGCAAGCACAACTCTGTACCAGGCATTACACAGTGGATTTCATTACTAGGTATACTTTTGAGTTTATCTTGGGAAGTTATACTGCTCCCCTGTATGCTAATTTGACTCCACTGGATTTTAGAACTCCATTAAATTGTGAGGATTGTGGATATGGTTATTACCAAAATATATTATTATTATTTTCTAATGTCTTCACTGCGTGGCATTAGATTAGTCATCAGTACAGTTATACAGGTCGGGCAGGCACCAAAAATTGTAGAGTATGTGCCGCTTCCTTGTGAGGTTCTGTGATACTCTCTGTAGTTATCCAGATTTCACAAGATTCTATCATATGCAGCAAATGTGCTGCAACTGTTCAGGCTCCTGCCCACCAGCCCTGTTGCTGCACCAGCTCTAAAACCTAGCACCGCACCTACTCATTCTCTCCAGGCCCCCCGCCACGAGCCCTGCTGCTGCTGCTCCAGTTCTCAAAGCAAGTGCTGCTACTGCTCCAACTCCTACAACAAATGCTGAAGCTGTACCAAATCCAGCAACAAAGCCGTCAGCTACACCAACAGTTACTGTGACCACTCCCACTCAACCTCCACCTGTACAAATTGCTCCTTCGAGGAAAAGAAAACAAACAAAACAGCCAAGTCCAGTGACAGAGCAGGGAGAGAGGGTCCTTCTCAAGCTGAATCAGAGTATGAGTCAGAACCTGATGCAAAGGCTGATGCCCCTGTGACTATAAAGAAACACCTCATGAAAACAGATAGCCCAGTGTGGTCAGATGATAATGGAGCAAGTCCTTCTAAAGCAAATCCATCAGATGTGGAGTCATCAGATGCAGAGGTTACCACCAAACCCTTATCTATGAAGGAGCTGAGAAATCTGAGAAAGGACTACAGCTGTCATGAAGCTGACCCACTGACCACCTGGATGCTCTGATGCTGAGATAATGCAGCCAAGTCCATTCAAATTGGATGGTAGAGAAGCCAAGCATCTGGGATCCCTTGCCAGAGATGGAGGCATTAACCAAGAGCTTGCAAGAAACAGCAACACTATCAGTCTCTGGAGGTGACTCTTGTCAGCTGCAAAATTCAGGTACACCTTTAAGAAGGAGGTCGAATGCTGCCCAAGCAAATGGACCATCATGGAAAAAGGTATCAAGTACCTGAGAGAATTAGCTGTGCGACAGGTGATTTATGGTGACAGACAAGTAGTAAATCCTGATGCAACCCCATGCCAGCAACCCATGTTGCGGAAGTTTGTGCAGAGTGCCCCATCAGCCTATTCCCATACATTGACAACAATGATCTGGAGAACAGATGGTGAGGCACCAGCTGTGACTGAAGTGGCCAGGAGAGCACAACAGTATGAAGACAGCGTCTCTGGTCCTCTACAGGTCTGTGTATCAGCCCTGGAGAAGATGGATAAGGAAACCAAGAGATCAGCTGAAAAACTGATTGAAAAAATAGAGAGGAGGGAGAACAGATCCTATTCTTCCCTCGACCCTAACCTGTGACAGTGTGGTTGTCATCCTCACTCTTTTATCTAGTCACCTCCTTGTATAGCTACTACTGTTAACTCTATTCCTGCCTTAGAAATCTGTTTTCCTGGCATCAGTAGTTCAGCTGTATGCTAGAGAAAGAAGGCTTAAGCAGACCAATCTAACAGTCTGATGATACTAAAAGGGTTGGTCCACCTTTGCCAGCTCCTGGTCATGCAGTTCTTAATTTTGTTGGACCCAATGCAAGTCACACTTCAGACTTTTGCTAGCTTAGCTTCTCACTGGATTGGCAAACTAAACGGCTTAGTGAGACAGTGAGCATGATTTATGCATGAGAAGGTGAAGGAATATATGACTCAAAGTTGGGCAAGCAGAACTACAGCCTTAAAGGCAGCAAGCTGTTAAATCATTTCAGCCTATTTTGTTCGCCTGCCCTAGTAAATACAAATGATGAGTGTGTTTAACAATTTTATTATGTTAAATTATTTTATCCATTATAACAACAATAATGTGAAAAAGGGAAGCCTACATTTAAGCTCAACATAGAAAATATGCTTCCTAAAATCTTGGAATTTTGATACCTCATATCTTGTTAATCCATGTGAGAAATATAGTTCAGGAAGTTGCAGAGTAGTATGAGGTCTTTGTACTTCCCTGACATCTCTGCACTCCTACTCTAAGACATCGTCTCCTGGGGGTTCCCTCCTCAAACTCCCTTCACTGCCAGCAATCTGAAGCTCAGATCCTCGGCCTGGTTTTCTAGCATGTACATGGCTGGTTGATTGGCCAAACAGAAAGGTAAAATTGGACTCACACTAAATTAGGGTCTTTTTTTTTTTTCTCTCCAGCATTACTCACAATTTTCAGAACACATAAAAACTCAGCATCTTTTTATATCCATAACACTGTACTGTGTCTGGCTGAGCTGGAGTTAACCCTCTTCATTAGCAGTGCAAATGGTGCTGTGTTTTGGATTTTTAACCAAAACTGGATCAAAACCTTGCTGAACGTGTTTGAAAATGTTCTGTAGAATTAAAGTAACTGATGTGGAGACCAACAGAAAAAGTATTGCTCTTAAGAAAAAAAAACAGGATAAATACCTCCACATATGAACAAATTTATACAAATTTAATTTCTCTAAATACAATCAAAGAAATAAAATGAAATTTTAATTATGTATTTGCAGTTTTAGAGGGATATAGAGTTAGAAAAAGAATAATAAATACATACTGTACACCTTTGCAAGTTCCTTTCCTAAGGTACCAAGAATTTTATCTGGCACTTTCAGATAGAAAGAACAAAATTCTGGGTTTGTGTGTTATGTTTGCATTTTTATAGTATCTGACGCCGCACTTGCCAACCATTTTGACCTAACATTCTTTACTACTTCTGTAAGAGTCTTTCTTCACTTCAGAAAAGGAAATGAAACTGATAATGCACTTTTCTTTACAAAATTCCAAAACAACATCACTGCAGTTTTAGAAGTTAAAGCATTTTTCCTATAAGTAATCAAAATTACAGGTAAGTTCTTGAAGTGAACAGTTTCCCAAATATGGTTTTTCTTTTTCTTTTTTTTTTTTATTACTGTTTTGACATTTTTGTTAGAAGTTATACATTTTCACAGTACGTTGACTGGTATTATAAGGCAACTGGCAAATACCTGTAGTATGATAAAACATATTAATTTTGTTTGCAAATAACCACCTGTACCTAAAAATATTATTAATGGAATTAACAAATTCCTGTAATGATTCACAGATGACCAAAAAGTCCAGATGCACCAAGTTGTGCATAAAAGTTAATATTATTCAAGCACACCACTAAGAGAGAACAAGCCAGAGAGGGAGTTTTCATCAGTTGTATGCCATTATAGCAATAATATGATATTTCTCCATATAAATGGAAAAAAGTATGCATATAGTATGCACAATGGAAGCGTAAATTACATGTTACTACTTCACCTACATGAGGTGCAGCATCTGTAGACAAGCAAGTCACCCTGTATTCTTTTTTCTGCTTGAGTTTGATAATTAATGTTATAAGGGCATCCTAGACTGCGATGTCAGGAATTCAGTTGAAATCACCATTGTACTTACAAGTAATAATCATAAATCAGTGAATAACACTGGTGTTATCTTCATATATGTAATACTTCAAACTTTCAATTTTGAGCAATCCAAAGAAATCCTGCACTTTAATCTTCCATTAAAACATTATTTTCTATAGAAATAACAACTGATGTAATAAAGTATACTGGTTTAGTTTTTAATCTTGTACAGGAGTAAAATCTAATTAATATTATTGGGGTTTTTGTATAAACAACAAGGAACAATTTTTTTGACAAAAAGGTTTTGTAAGTTTTTAGTGCCCCGTTTAATTCTTGATGCACACTGGACTCCCACTTATTTGTGAAGCAAAGTTTCAGATAATTGAAGTCTTCAAATTCAAGATCTGTAAATGCCATCTGTGCTGTTTTAGCTAAAATAAGCACATCGTTTAGCACATATTGCTTCATTCATCACTCTCCTTTAATCTCAACACTAAACTGAGAATGTATGGTTTGTTTTGGAAAAAGAAAAACCCCACAGAAATACAACATATTTGACCATTCCCAATGTGCAAGCTTTATAGAGTTATTCTGAGTTCATAAACCTTAAGAACAGAACTTTAAACATTTCCATAATATTCATTTTTATGTTTCTGTTCTTATTATGAATAAAACAGCATGATAACATCTTCCAGAATTAGTTCATTATAAATACTTTATATAAAGACCTAAATGTAAATGAAAATATATTTAACTAGAAATAATTGAATCATTGCTTCCTCTGTCATACCAGTTAGCTTGAAAGGCTCCAAAATATGAAATCAGCTCCACAGAACTTGCATTTTAAAAGGTGTATTCTGTGATGCATCTGTCATAAAAGTTATTCAGCTACAGCAGCTGAAGGCATATGCTGTCACTTACATAAAATTTCATTCAGTCAAGATGCTATTCTTTCTTTGTTTTTACACACACACATCCTCCCTGAAATAAGCTGTAGCAAAGTAGTAAGTGAACCAGGATTTTCAGGCAAATTTTTATGCAGTTGTTCCTTAAATCAAGCACCCGTTCTGTGAAATAGTAAATTCTGGAGGAAGGCTTTACTACCACAGACACTAGGACCCAGGACTTTTCCCATAAAAGAAGCCAGAATTGAGACTGACCACAGAAATGTGTTTACAACCATGCAGATCCTACCCCATGTCTCAGGACTGCTGGAGTACAACTCCATGACTTAGTGTGGGGCAATGGGGGGTTGGACTCGAAGATCTCCAAAGTCCCTTCCAACCCCTGACACCCTGTGATAATGATTTCTGAAGTTTCCTTTGGATCCCGCTCTCATTCTCTATTGCCACTGAGGATCAGCCTCTAAAGTTTGCCATTCTCAATTCTCCCACTCTCTGCTTGTGCTGCACATCTTCTATTTTTTGTTTTCCCCTGTTCACAGCCCACCCTGCCCTATATGTCAGAAACTTCTTTGCTGAGTGCAGTGTTCTCTACTCTTCCACTGTCTTTAAGTGGAATATAGACATATATATAGATACATGT
>JAAGNO010025976.1:0-31850 GCA_033439905.1 Ceryle rudis
GGTGGGAAGGGGGCGGGGAGAAAGGCGGGTACCCGAGGAGCGGCCGCTCTATTCGGTGAACTCGGGTGCTCGGGAGGAGAAGGGCGGGCGTGAGGAGGAGGGCGCTTCTGCTTCAAGATGGCGGCGCAGAGGAGGAGTCTGCTGCAGAGTGTGAGTGGCACTTTCCCCCCCTCCATGCACGCGCATCCCCCCAGGTGGGTGCGAAGGGGTACCCGGGCCTCCTCCTCCTCTCCCGCCCCCCGCAGTGCCGTGTGGGAAGGGGGAGGCCCGGCGAGGGTCTCCCCCACCCCTGAGCGGGGTGGTGGGTTGCTGCCCTCCCTGCACCCTGCGTCGCCTGAGGGCAGCGGGTCCCAGCTTGCGGGGGAGGCCCTGCGTAGTCATCGATCCCCGCTCTGCGCTGACCCGTGGCTCTGCAGCGCTGTGGGACTGGGGTGGGCGGCATGTGTCTGGGGGGACAATGCCTGTGCTGCGGGCGTCTGGGTGCTCCGCTGTGCGCGGGGGCAGTTGGCGGCTGGAGGCCGGGTGCGCTTGCGTGCGCGAACCGGCGTCGTGCGCCTGGGAGGTGGCGGCCCTGGGGGTGCCTCTAACTGCTGGCAGCGGCAGCGCCCCAGTCCCCTTGTCGCAGGGAAGTGAACCGCAGCCTTCCCATCCCCGTACTGCCGCGCCGCCGGTGCGGGAGGGTCTGAGTCACCAAACGAGTAGCTGAGAGTGCTGTGCTGCACCAAGTGGGAAACTCGGGTGCAAATTTCACCTCTGGTTTCTTGTAAGAACTGGAGTTGCAGCCAGAGCTCGGCTTCAGAGGGATAGGAAGTGGTAAGTGATCCAGTTCTGCAGCAGGATTGTCAAGTTATCGGCTGGGTTGTGTGCTATCACAGAAGCAAAGGGAGAAGGGTTGAGAAGAGGATGGGGATGTACTTGTAACCTGTACAGGACCAGGATCTTCACTTCAGGCTGCTGGAGGTGTACATGGTCTCTTTATCTCCCAGGAACAGCAGCCCAGTTGGACAGATGACTTGCCATCCTGCCATCTCTCTGGGGTGGGCTCAGCTCCAAACCGTTCCTACAGTGCAGATGGCAAGGGGACAGAGGGTCACCCCTTGGAAGATAACTGGTTAAAATTTAGGTAAGTGAGTTGCAGCTGGGACACAGAATACTGGCAACACAAAGGCTGGTAAAAGTGGTATTTAGTTTGTCACACAGGACTGGGAAGAACAGGGTGGGGCCCAAACATGCAAGAGGTGTCAGGAGAAACTTGTTACATACGTCTGTGTTGCATGGACTTCTGTGACCCCTTTGCTTCTGCCTTCTTTGGCAGGAGTGAGAACAACTGCTACCTCTATGGTGTCTTCAATGGCTATGATGGCAACCGAGTCACCAACTTTGTAGGTCAGAGACTCTCTGCAGAACTGCTGCTGGGCCAGCTACATGCAGATCACAGCGATGCTGATGTGCGTCGAGTTCTGCTGCAGGTAAAGAAGCTCTGGCTGAGAAGAGCTCCTTCTTCTCACACTATCCACCTCCTCTTTTTGCCACCAGGGGAGCAGCGTCTGTTTTCTGTGGGGGTTGGAAACATCTGCCAGTTGTTGCAATTGCACTCATCCTGAGCATCTGTAATGCTTTGTTTCACTCCCGCCTCATACCCATCTGTCCCCTTGGCTCTGTCAGCACAGTGCTGAGAGTTCTCCAAGAAGCTGCAGACGGTACTCACTGGACATGTAGGAACAAGTCAGCCTGTGAAGGAGATGACAGTGAGTGAAAGGGGAAAGTTAATGTGTGGGGAGATGGATTTGTGAGTGCGCTTTCTTGAGTGTTAGGCAAGTTCTTACAATCAAGACACAAAAATCATATAGGTCTCTGACATTGCTGTGAGTGTAATTTTTATGGTTTTGTTTCCCGTTTTGAGTTGTTGCACATTGTTTTTACAAGCTGTCAACTGGTTGTGCTGAAATAATTGTATTTCAGTGTGATGTGGTGATTCTTGAATGTCTATATATACAGTGGTCATCCACTCTTATGAGCCAGTCTTAGGGAGGTGGGGCTGGGTATCCTCTAAGGTCTGTAGGCGTTGGATAAAGGTATGGTTTCTCTTTATGGCCTTTTTTAGGCTTTTGATGTGGTGGAAAGAAGCTTCTTGGAGTCCATTGATGATGCCTTGGCAGAGAAGGCCAGCCTGCAGTCCCAGCTACCAGAGGTAATATAGCCTTAAGAACTGAGATTGCTAGAGATCCCACTTTCCAGATTGCTGTGTGACATTTGGGCATATGAGTCAGTCTGGTCCAAGGGAGGCTGTAATTGGAAATGATTTCTCTGTGGCTCTCTTCTGCGAGCTTGTGTGAAGGGAAGCAAGCATCCTGGTCCACTTCCCAGAGTGCCCATTGCTCATTCTGACACTACTTAGACCCATCATGGATTATCTTGGAAAGCGACTGAACTATGGAGATACTATGGAGAAGAATTCAACCTGTGCATTTGGCTCTTTTGAGACAAAGCCGTATGATGCAGATGAGAGGCAGGGCCCCATATTTGTGTGACATCTGGGCAGGTGTGAATTTTCCCCTTCAGGCAAACTGGACTGTTGTCTTCAGAACTGGAGCTGTGTCATTTGGTAGGACTGAGTAAATAATCGTATGTCTTGCACAATTTTGATACGAGGCTAAGACATGACAAGATGAATCCTCTCCGTGCAGAATTTTGATTCTAGCTGTGGCTTCTGTCTGTGGTCTGTGTGCTTAAATTTGCCCTTCATTTTGGGTTCCAGGGTGTTCCTCACCACCAGCTTCCTCCTCAGTACCAGAAGATTGTGGAGAGATTGAAGGTTGTAGAGCAGGAGATCTCTGGAGGAGCCATGGCTATCGTGGCTGTCGTTCTCAACAACAAGCTCTATATCGCCAATGTGGGTGAGTTGGTTTTTTTCCAGCAGCTCGGTGTCAGCGTTTTGGAGGATGGCTACAGTTTTAGGCAGTAAAAAGAAATGTGCGTGGGGGGGACATGCAGTTTCTTTGGTCTGTGGCCGAAGAGTGATATGCTTGTTAGAGAAGCACTTGAAATCAGCCTGGCTCTTTATGTCTGCAGATGTTGGCTGATGCCATGTATATGACCAAAGAACAGAGGGGAAAAGGGTTGAGAGGTAGTAGTGCAGGCTGACTGAGAAATGGAGAGCTTTCTTGGGAGGTGCCAGCTCAGGCCTGGATGAGGAGCTGCCTGGCAGGCCTACTGTGCTGCTAGCAAGGCTACTTTTTGGAGGTCATGATGAGACAGTACATGAGCCTTCTCTTCTTTTCTGTCTTTATTCCCTTCTCCTGTTCCTTTTCCATTTGGATATGTTCTCCCTCTTAATGGCAGAGCTATCTGGTGCCTCATCTCGCTGCTCCCACTGCAGGTACCAATCGGGCACTGTTATGCAAGTCCACGGTGGATGGACTGCAGGTGACTCAGCTCAATGTGGACCATACGACAGAGAATGAGGATGAACTCTTTCGCTTCTCCCAGCTGGGTGAGTGTTGGGTTTTGTGTTCTTAACTGAGAACATTGAATGCCTCTGTTTATCTGGGGCACCAGGAATGACTCAAGCTGCTGGAAACAATAAATGACTGCAAAAAGAAGCTTACTGTGGTTTCAAATGACAAGTCCAGTGCCTTTTTTTTCTGCATATTTAGCCATTGTGAGGCTACAGAGTGAGCAAGTTCAGCCCACTGAACCAGCAGAAAACTATCCTTTTTTTTCTTTTTTTCAAGTTATGAGAGTTAGTTTTGTGTCCAGCTGCCAAACCGACATTGATTTGCCCTCCAGCTGTGTGATTGCTGGAGTCGATAGGAAGGCAGGAGTGGAAGCATGCAGCCAGAGGGTAGGAGTGGGATGGACAGTACATGACTGCTCCTTTGGAGGCAAACCACAGTTATGCTGGGTTAAGTTCTGTGTGATGCTGCACCCTCGGGACGCTGCATTTCAATATGTCTTTGTACAAGCTGCTACAAAAAAAAAAAAGGAGCTACGCTTCAGACAGAGCCAGGCAGAGCACTGGCATTTACTGCTCTCACATCAGTAACTATTGAACTCTTCATGCTGACATTTTGCTTTAGGCAATTTCCCTTTTCCTTTCCAGTGTTTGACATGTTTTTCTTCCTTGGTCTAGAGTGAGCCCAGACCACTTGGGCGATTGCTAGTACCCAGTTTTTCTTACTGAGATATTGATGTTCTGTACCTTTGTTTAGTGAGATCTAACTTGGCATTCCTCATTAGGTTCACCCAGTAGATATATTCTTATCTGGTGAGGCTGTTGTTGTGGTAATTCTCTGCTGCTGGGTCTTGTTGTATTCTATTTCTTTTCCATTTCCTCTTTTACTCATATTCTTGCAGTAGGGGTGTGTGCTATGAAGCAGAAGACTGAATACAAGAATCCAGGGGAAGAGACGCACTGGCTGCCGCTCTGCTGCCAAAAATGCAGAATTTAGCTGCAGTCCGTAGAGAAGAGGGATCTGCTAGAAATACTGACCTTAACTTGGCACGGCAGGGGCTCTGCTGCTGGCAGTCCCAGCAGAAGGGAGAGCCAGTGGAACAGGCCAGTGTGTCCAAGCTGTTCTGGGGGCCCAGAGGAGGTTGTTGCAGGGCTAGGTTGAAGCACAGTGATAAGAGGTAGTGGGGATAGCACTTGTCATGATGGTGCTTGTGTCACACCTCTCCTGGGGGAAGGGAGGGAGAGGTCTTGTGCCTTTGTGGCTTTTCACCCGGCACACTGCAGCTTGCTCAGTGCTTCAGGAGAGTTGGGATTTAGACACAGCCTCTGGTGTGCTGCGAACCTCCCTGTGTTTGTGTATGTCGATAGCATGTATCCCCCTGCCAGGGGCTGGCAGATGAGCCAGGCCGTGTCGATGAGTCAGCTTTGGTCTGCAGCAGATGGCAGAGTTGTGTCTTACTGTTGGGGTAGGTGTGGAGCCATCTGTGCAGTGAGGCTTGGTTTGACTCGGAGGGAGAGTTTCAGTTGCACCCCTGCCTTCACCTTGTATTGAGGACAGTCATCTCTAGATAAAAATCTCAAAATAATGTTGTTCTGCCTGTTAGCTCTAGGTATAACTAGGAAAGGGCAATTGCCAGAACAGACCAGGTAAGTGCCTCATCTGCTCTGAGTCCTGCCTCAAAGAGTATCTGCACACAGATGGTCCCTGTTAGAAACTTCTTCAAGATGGGATTCCTTCCTAACCCCTGCCAGAGGTATATCCCCTTAAATAAATACTTGTTTGGTCATTGTCTTTATGTTAGGAGTAGCCCACGCCAATTTCAACACTTGAGCAAATTCAGTGCCTCTTGTAGATGAATCTCCTATTCTCCCTCTGCAGTCTAGTGAAATTGTCACATGGAGTTTAGGAGCAGGGATCAATAACAGGCAGAAGAAAAAGCAGAATCCTTCACATGCTGTTTTCCTCCTTCCTGCCTTCTCCTCCCATCGTGCAGTCCAGAGCTGACAGGCACAGATGTTCCCCTGTCTTTTCAGTGAATGCCTGTGTGCCTGCCTGGGCCAGCTGCTGCCGGTGGCTTTGGACCAGGATGTGGGCTTTGTCTCGGGGCCAGCCGTTGCATTCGGGGTGCACATGTCAGGCTGTGTGCATCTTGCTCCTCTCTCTCTTTCCCAGATTAGAACTAGCAAAAAGGTGTTCCTTGGAACACGTCAAACTGCTCTTCCTTTTCTCCCTGCTAGGCTCCTGATTCTTCTGGAGGAGAGAAGGTTGGGAGGGAATCTTAGCAATGATTATAACTATCTAGAGGATGGGTGTCAAGAGGATGGGAACAGTCTCTTTTCAGTGATGCCCAGTGACAGGACAAGGGGCAATGGCCACAAACTGGAGCACAGGAAGTTCCACCTAAGCATAAGGAAAAACTTTACTTTGAGGGTGATGGAGCACTGGAACAGGCTGTCCAGAGGGTCTGTGGAGTCTCCTCTGGAGACTTGCAAAACCCGCCTGGGCATGTTCCTGTGCAACCCGCTCTATGTGGTGCTGCTGTAGTGGGGTTTTGACTCGATGATCTCCAGAGGTCCCTTCCAGCTCCTACCATTCTGTAACTCTTTGGAATCTTGCTTTGTCTTGCAGTTCTCTCTAGCTGTGGATATTTCTTTTCTCATTCCTGACAGTGTAACCAGAAGAAGTCCTGCAAGTTTCCCAAAGTCAAATAAACTATTTTGGTTTTCAACCTGGCAGGCTTGGATGCAGGGAAAATAAAACAAGTGGGAACTATTCGTGGGCAGGAAAGCACTCGGCGCATTGGAGATTACAAAGTCAAATACGGCTATACTGATATTGAACTGCTCAGGTCAGAAAAACTCAACTTTGTGGTTTCAAGCCCTCCTTTTCTTGAATGACCCCTCCTTTTTCACTTACTGTGTTGCCCTTAAATACTAAGTAACATCTCTTTCCAGTGCTGCTAAATCTAAACCCATCATAGCAGAGCCTGAAATCCATGGAGGGCACTCGCTGGATGGAGTGACTGGCTTCTTGGTGCTCATGTCTGAAGGGCTCTACAAAGCACTGGAAGCAGCTCATGGGCCTGGGCAGGCCAATCAGGTGAGTGTGCTGACATGGGAAATGTTCCTTTGACTATTGATTCCCTCCAGTGGTGTTGCACAGACTTTCCTCCTCATCTGTTGTGTGAGTGCTGGCCAGGTTGAATGCCAGTGCCACCCCATTCCAGTCTAATAATATGGGAGCTTCTTTGCCAAGCCAGTTCTTCTAGGCTGCTGTCTGTCCCTGTTGGATAAGTTGCCATAAAAATTCTTAGATGTCAGGAAAAGTTTTCCTCCAAAATCACCTAAACACCCTTTTTATTATTTTAAATTATTTTTATTTATTTTCTCCATTCTTTGTGCAGGAAATTGCAGCCATGATAGCCACAGAGTTTGCCAAGCAGACGTCGCTGGATGCTGTGGCGCAAGCAGTAGTGGACCGGGTTAAGCGGATCCACTGTGACACTTTTGCCAGCGGTGGTGAACGGTCCAAATTCTGTCCCCGGCATGAAGACATGACGCTGCTTGTGAGGAACTTTGGGTACCCCCTGGGCGAGATGAGCCAGCCCACACTGACACCAACACAAGGTCTGTTGGGGAGAGAATGAAAGAAAATGGAGGGTGGAAGACAAGATCTCTTGATTGATCCAGCACTGACCTAACACCAAGAGAGGAGATAATCAGCGTAGAAGGAATTTTCTTATTAAAGGGATTATTGGCATCTGAGACATAGTCTGTGACAATTCGGCAGGATACAGTACAGCATCTAAGATAGGCGATTTAATAGAAATTCTTTGGTTCTTTGGCCTTTCTTTGCTGCTGTGTACCCTCAGTCATGCACACCTCAGCTGCATTTTATAACTCTTGCTTTTTCCCTTCTCAGGAGGCCGCGTCTACCCAGTCTCTGTGCCATATTCCAGCTCCCAAAGCACAAGCAAGACCAGTGTCACACTGTCTCTTGTCATGCCTTCCCAAGGCCAGATGGTCAACGGTGCCCACAGCAGCTCAACTCTGGATGAAGCCACACCTACCCTCACAAAGTAAAAGTCTTGCTACTTGCAGTTTTTCCCTGCACCTTACACTGTGTAAAGTGGTTGAAAAGGCAGACACACACCTGTCAGTTACCTGTCAATCATTCCCTTATCTGGAGCGTGGCCCTCCTGACTGCAGTATTGACAGCCAGTGTAATGTGTTAGCTGGAAAGGAATTGTGTGAGGAGTGGGAATGAGTAAAGTGAAGCAGCTCTGAAGCCAGCTCTGGGAACGTGTCTTGGGAGCAGCATCTGCTGCTGTTTGTGGAGGATACTGGGATGTTGAGCAGCCCTTCTCTTTCGATCTTGCATGCCTGGTGTGTTGGGTGCTGTGCATGAAGGGAGTGTGGGTGCCCTTCATTTTAATAGGGAAGAACAGTTCTGCAGGTCACCTGCAAGGCTGCTGGAGAGGCTGTGCTGCACAAGTTGGCTTGCTCAGAGGCAGAGGCCAGGGTACAAAAAAAGGGTAAAGGTTAGAACTGGATCCTATTTGCATCCGCTTTGCAGGGTCATGCTAGTTACCCTGGTTTAGGTTCAGCCTTTGGCACAGGGCAGTTTGTGTACACACTGCAAAGTGAAGATCATCCCTGGTTATTGTGTTCTGGTAGCTCTGGAAACAGTGAAGCTGACACACTAGAGTTGCTTTGGCTGCAATGCAGGTCATGCAAGAATTAACTTTTCTTGCTGACAGACTCTTCCCGTAAAGCTTGTACTGTAGGGGTATGGGGAGGCTAGCAGAGAGCATGCCTCCTTTTTAATTGTCTTGGTTGGTTGGTTTTTGTTTTTTTCTTTTTTCCTTCTTCCTCTCTTCTGTTCTTCAGTCACCTAGTTGTACTTAAAGCCTTCCAGTTAAATGTGAATTGCATATCTTTTGGTGTTGATCAGTTCCAAGCAGTTTGCCACACTCCTAGTGCTCTGATAGCAAGAGGCTGCAGTTTTTTACCTGTTTGCTAAGGATAGTTTCATCTGCAAAGAAGCCAGCACTTGTCCTGGTGCTTTTCTTGTCCAAAGCGTCAGATGGGGAAAAATAAAGAGACTTATGTTTGCCCTCTCTTTTCGTCTCCATAGCCAAAGCCCAACTGTGACACTCCAGTCGACGAATACTCACACACAGAGTAGCAGCTCAAGTTCAGATGGGGGTCTCTTCCGCTCTCGACCCACCCACTCGCTCCAACCAGATGAAGACGGGCGTGTGGAGCCCTACGTAGATTTTGCAGAGTTTTACCGGCTTTGGAACATGGACCACGGTGAGCAGGGAGCTCTGACTGTGTCCTAATGTGGAAGTCTGCCTCCTCCTGATACCCTGCCCTCGGCTGCATAAGGAAAGACTGAGGCAAGAATGAGAGCACTCCACCGAGGGCTGTGTTCTGCCAAGAGTTAACTCCTATCCAGGATGTGCCGTGTTGCCTGTGCCACACACCCAGTCCTGACCAACCTCGTCCCTGCGGAAGCCCTGTGAATGGGGGGGACGCATCTTGAATGGAGCCCTCGCTGCAGGGTTTTGCAAATACAGATGCAGAGAGGGCTCCCTTGGGGTAATGCAAGAGCAGGAGCCTGTGCGAAGGCTGCGTGTGTGCACGCGTGTGTAGGTGTACGCCTGTGTGACTGTGTGTGTGTGTGTGCTGTCATAATGTTTCCACAACTCCATTCATAATGCTGTGATTCCAGTGTTCAACTCCATAGAAGATACCTCTATTTTGCAGAATAAATAACTTATAGCTACACTCGTTAGCACCTGTGTGGCTTGCTCTCTTTACAGTGTTGTGCGTGGGTGTGACAGCTCTTCCTGGTGAAACCCTCTATTCCTCCAGAATAGGGAGTTGCACCTTGCAGCAGGCAAGCTTCTAGTGTAGAAGTGGCCTGAGCCCTTGCAGGTGACTTAAAGGCATCAGGTCTTTGTTCCACGCTTACTTGCTGGGCTTTGCACCAGATTATGGCTTGGAGTTAAACTATTGGGTTTTGCAGGCAAACTGCACATCCTTTCCCTTAATGCAGGCCATCTGGAAAATTGTAGAGGGCTGAGGGAGTTTGTAACATAATTTTCCTGTACAGGCTTCTGGTAGTGCACAGCAGGGAGTCATGTGGATAGAACCAAAGCTATGGCATGGTGCAGCTGCCTTGAAGATGCAGATGGGCTTCAAAACGGATTAGCCGAGGCCTGGACTAACTGTCGGATGTGTCAGGATGACGATCTTCCACTTCAGTTCAGGCTTCTGTCAGCAGGCGGCAAGCAAGCCCTTTCCCTCCCTGCTCCCTCCTTCCCCTTCAGCCTGCCTAGCTAGCTCCCTGGGGAAGGAGCCCTTCCCTTCCCCAGCAAACACGGGGAGGCCTCAAGGGTGACCGCGGTGACAGAGTGCCTGGTGCCTCCTTGGGGAGTTGTGATAAGGCAGCAGGCAAAGCCAGCAGAGGGCTAGAGCAGAATACAGGGCAAGTGAGGGAACCGGCCTGGGTTCCTTCCAGGGCACAGTTTTTTCAGGTTGGTCATCTCAGGAAGGAGAAGAGAAATGGGAAGGGTCCAGGATGAAAGAAGTCGCAGAGGATGCTTCAGTCAAGGCAAGTTTGTAGCCAAGCCCTGATGCAGGTTCAAGGCACGTGTGTTGTGCCAGCTTAGAAAGAAATGGAGGGGGATTTATCCTTTTGGATAAAGCAAATGGCACTGCATGCCCCAAGGCATTATCTGAATTCACTGAGAAATACGTGGGCAGGATCAGAGTGGTGAGAAACGCCCCTTTCCTCAGAAGGCACAACTGGGATCCCTTGCACGTTGGTGGGTGACTCTCTGCCACTGCCTCCTCCAGGTCTGGCTTTGCCTGGTGGGGTTTCATGTGAATCGTGTCGGGGGCTCTCAGCTGCTGGACTGCCTGCAGAAGCTTGTGTTTCCCTGTCCTCTTGTAGCTCCCAAGAAGACTGAGTGTGCTGAATGTGCCAGCACAGGCACCTGTTATTGAGACCCTTCCAAGCCTGACAGGAAAGTGGTGTTCAAAGTGGCATGGAGGGAAAGGCAGCAGAGTTGTGTGAGGTTTAGTGCCTTGTCCCTGAGGCTGACCAAGGGGGGGGGGCTGGTAGTCCCTCACCCATGTCCCCTGTCCTGTGATGAGCAAGGAGTTCAGGTATGTGAGCCCATCCTGGCCTTTGTTGTCCAGGACCACTCTGAAATGGTGCTTGACCTGGAGATTCTATCCTTTCCTCCAGGTTGTTGTGTCGCTATTTATTTGGATGGTGCGATCCTGGTACGGACTAAAATGGAGTTAAAGAGTTTTTATTCTATTCTGCGTTCCCTAACCTGGCATGGATTTCAATAGCTGTATAAACAAGTCGTTCTTGCTTATTCTCCCATGCCATTTATCTATGGTATTTGCTAACTTATACCGAGAACCGTTCCAATGGGAAATATTCCAGCATGTGGATTCTCCAGATAAAAGTTTGAGAAGTGCCAAACTCACTTACATAAAGCAGATCATGCAAACAAACTTCTCCTTTGGCGTAAGTACCAGTTTGAAGTATAAAAAAATATAAAGAGGGTAGGAGCGGGTGGATCACACTAAGCTGTGTCTGTACAGCCACTGGAAAAGAGATGAGGAAAAGAGGTTTTCTGTACAAGCCAAGTAAGCCATGACTTGGGAGTCCAGGTCAAAGAAACAGGCTGAACGTTGTGTACAGGAGAAGGAGGCTTGTGAGCAAGTGTCAGTATTTAATATTGTCCTTAGGAAGCAAGGGAAAGATGCAGGCTGTAACGACAGTAGAAAAACTTCTTCTCCCCTGTCCCTTTAAAATGGAGGAACGGATGGAAGAGAACAGAACCAGAGCGATCTGGAGAAACAAGAGCAGGGGCCTTTTTGCAGTGTAGTGAAATTCAAAACCACTAGAAACATAAACTCCTAGGCAGGAAGAGAGGAAAAACAGTGCAGCTATGCACCACAAGACTGCTGGAGAGGAGCTAGCAAATGAAGATCTGAATATGCAGAGTAAGTCTCTAAGCTAATCTTATTTTTCAAGAGCTATCCCTCTGCAAGACAAGGGTAAGAATGAGAAGGCCTGTTCCTGGAATGGGAGCGGTGGATACAATCCACATGTCCCTGAACTTCGGGGGCTGTCTGAGGGTCATTAGAGGAGCTCAGGCTGTGGCTAGTGGGACAGGCCTGAAGAAGGTCCTTGTCCCAGTGCTCATGGGCAGGCAGAAAAGTGAGAAGGCAGTTGAGCTGAGGCAGTGTGTTGAGGATTTGACAGGACATAAGACGATTCAAAGACTTCAGATGCTCTCGAGGAAGACGGAAGCAATATGCATCTCACTGCACAACACACAGCAAAAACTGGAAAAGGCTTTGTAGACTCACACTGCCTTTGAGGACCTCCAGAAAGAGCTGACCAAAAGAGGAGGCCATGTTTGGGCTGCTTTCAGTCCAGAGCTGAGATTTGTGGCACTTTGGAGTCAAAGTGGTGCTTCTGTCCTAACCCATCTTCAAAAGCCTTCTTTTGGTTTGCACTCCTGCTCCTCTCCAAACTACTGTTATCACCTCACCAGGTGGAGGTGCCTGGGTGGGAGACGGGAGATGCCCCATCATCCTTCACATTCCTAATTTTCTGTCTCTCCTTGTGTCTCCTCCCTTGAGGAACCTTTCCAGCAGCCCAAGGCAGATCACCCAGCACTGCTGGAGGGACCTCAGTGGATGATGGTGAGATGCGCTTGATGACAGCTCTCTGCATCTTCTGCCCCCACATATTATCTTGTGGTCCCAAGACAAGCAGGGCAACCTCTGAAAAAGGCACTGGGAAAGGGTGATTTCCAAAAAATGCTTGGCAAGATCATGTCCACCCCAGCCTGGCGTGGAAATAAGCTATCAGAAGGAGACCTGGAAAATCCTGGTCTGCCTTGGGATATTATGGGGATCTGCAGTTAGGGAGGGCCCTTCAGTGCCACCTAAAACTCAGGTCTTCTCTGTCTCTGCTGATGAAAGATCACAGGGATTTTATTTTAAGCTTTCCATTATCTGAGCAGCACAACCATTTATAACAAAATCTTTAAATAGTGTAAGGATAGCCAGGCAGGGTCCTGGCCAGAAGTTAGTGCTCAGCTCATGTGTGTGGTCTGTGGGCAAGTCATGCAGGGCTTGGGTGTTTTCTTCAGCAGCTGAAGCATCAGCTGAAGGTAACAGGGGCTGGTTTGCTCCCATTCACCTCTTTCTTTGCATTCACTTGCTTTTGTCACACCTGGACTTTCCAGGAGGGAAGAGGCGTGTGGTGAGTGCCACTTGCTGCCATTGATGCTTCTTGGACCATGCAAAGTAAATGCAGCATCCTTGACCAGAGTCTCTGCTCCCTCAGCTACTGTGCTCTGAAGAGGAAAGAATGTGTTCCTTTCCTCTTTTTTATTTCTTTCCACCACATTAAGGTTTTGAGAGTGTTAGGAGATAGCAGAAGGGTTTGTGGCATCACTGAAAAAAATGCCACAATTGGCCTCCGGTCGTCACGGGGCAGAGACAGCCACAGCTGAAGGGTGAAGCTGCCTAAAATATAAAAATTGTTTTTAATTTGATAGATAGTAGATAGTTGTTTATACACAACTATATATATAAATGTGTGATTTTTCCTTCCCTAGAAATCCTGAAGAAGGGGTTTAGAGTAATCCTGTGTAGTTCATTACTCAAGCGACTCGCCTTTCTCCAGTTAAGAGCGTTGCTGGCATCCTAAAGTGTCAGTGCCGTTAACATGAGTTGTAAATAAACCACCAGGGATAGGTTTGGTATTTTAAGTCCTATAGCTCTTTCTGTAAGCACAGGAATGCTATTTGGAGTATTCTGGCTAAAATTCAGAACAAGTACTTATATTCTGCCAAGTCCAATCCCCTCCCAGGAGTTTCAAATGGATATGATATTTATCTTCACTTTCCGTCTTAACTATTGTGTGTTGTCACTGTAGGTTGCTAAACAACTGCTGTCTCATCGGTGGCTGTATTTTGCTGGCAAATAAAGTGAGCCCCATGTGCATATGAACCATAAAGCTATTTGGAGTCCTTGCATAAGAACCCCAAGATACATGTAAGCTGTTAATATTTATTATGTGGAGCTGAGAACTTCACTGAAGATGGAAGGATTAGAGTAACTGAGTTCAGGCTGCTGAACAGCCCGACAGAATGGAAGAGAAAACAGATGCCCTGGAGGAATAAGAGCAAAAAGCATGAGGAATTTTCTGCATGCAGGATTAGACTCCAGCAGAGCATGGAGAGAAAAAGTCTGGGAATGCTCTGGAGAGACAAAGCAGATAGGACGGATGCAGCATTACAGCTTCTTGCTTGGAGGTGAATCTTCCCCTTTCTGCTTACCCCAAACAAGCAGCAGTTTAACCATGGGCTCACTGGGCTGCAAACAGCAAGAGCCCTGTGAGATGGGACCCGGCCACAGCAGGAGGCAGATCAGACGAAGTATTTCTAAGGGGCATGAGAGGACTCGATCTTCTGACCTCTACAATACTTGGGACTGGTCCTCTCTCTGCGAGGTGTTTTGAGAATCTCCTAACCTGTTTCCTCTTTTTACATCATCTCTCAAGAACAGCATGACCTAGAAACTCTGCATTTCTGCTGCTGATTTTGCCTGAGCTGGGCAAAGACCTTTTCTCTGCCTTACAAAAACCCGCCAATGGCAGGGAGCAACACACACCCTTTCTGTGGAGCGAGGTCCTCAGCAAAACAGCTGCTTTTGTGTCCAAAGGATTGTTAGCAAGGAGAGGCAAGGCTTGGAGAACCAGAGGCTCTTGAAGGGTGGCCAATCCTATATCTCTCTGTTCTGGAGCTATGGAAACACTTTTGCACAAAGTCCTTTTGGTTACTGTGGCACTAAGGCAGCCAACAGCCATCAGAACATCTGTAGTTTATTTCCAAAAGCAGCCACAAGCCCAGTTATCCAAAACTGAGGTTCCAAGAGGTAGTTGGGCATTTCTGAACACGTAGTGCAGAGCTCCAAACTGAAGTGAAATTAGGCAAACGTCGCTGCCTCTGACCTCTGATGAGAGTTGGTTGCTTTGGAAAATTCAGGAATCCTTTGAAAGTATAGGGATCAAAGCCAAGCTGTTAGTGGTTTCATGCATCAGTGATTTGGAAAGTCCCTTGCTCCGGCAAACGGCAACTGGCAGCCTAAGCAGAACAGGTAGCCACTCTTGTTTGCCTGTGCACTGTGGATTCCTCCTGCCCTTGTTGGTGCCTGACCCACTCAGCCTCTGTCCTGGGTGTAAACCTGCTCAGAAAAATGACCAAAAAACTGGGGTGTCCATCACCTCTGAGGCAGCTCACAGGATTCCCCTCCCACGGCCAGGGAGAGGGTGATATCATTTCGCCATCATGCAGACAGGGACAGTACAAGGGAGGTGGAGAGCTCCAGTACCTCATCTCAAACAAATCTCCACCCCAGACCTGCTGTACAATTCCAGTGTAAGGGGCACCAGCCACCCATGTCAGGAAAGGGATGCCTCTGGGCCTGGTTTTAGGCAAAGCAGAGCAAACCATTCAGGTCACCCCATTTAGCCTTGTTAAAGGCTTGCTCTGGGTGCCTGCTGCACTGCAGATGTGAGGACAGAAGTGAAAACTCATCTCTGAACGGGTTCATTGGGCATTGCTCATTGGTTTGGCATGGAGGCTGGCCCCAGCTGTCCCTCCTGTGACCCACAGCATTTTTCACCTGCAGCCGTGTGCTATATGAAAAGGGAAGAAGCTCTTCCCTCTGTTTGAAGCAAGAAATATGCAGAGAAGCAGCTTCAGAGCTCATCCCTAAAACACTTACAGCTCTTAAATGTAAATGAGAGTCAGGCACTAAGGCGAAATAGCTTTTGGATATGAATTCTTCATCCAGGTAGTTCAATAATTTACTGAACTCTCCCCTAATCCCAACATATTTTGGAGCCAGGTGCAATTTTCCTTATTCCTCCTGTCATTAGCTCTTCTAGAATTCTCAGCTTCTGTGGTGAAAAATATCCAAAATAGCTCCACGAGGGACTCCTTGGAGATCTGAAGCCTTGAAACAACAACACACACACAAAAAAAAAAGAAGATAGATGGGAAATGGAAAAGGTGAGGAGACAAAACCAACATGCAGTCAATAAAAGCTTTCAGAGAAGAGATAAGAGCCACAAAACATAGAATGGCTTACTGCTTGCTGAAGGTGTGATGGGAATGAAAAGAGCTTTTGCAAATGTCTGGAGGGGGAAAGAAATTAAAGGAGAAGTATATCCATTAGTAAATGAGTGTGTGATGGTATTATTCATGGCTGCAAATATCTGAGCTGCAAAAGTGGGACATTTTTATTTCTATCTGGCTGTAGTGGCAAGTTTAGGAATTCTGGATAGCAAGGAAGTAATTAAGACCTAATAAAGATGCCTGTGCCTGCCGCTGCAAGCGAGGAACGTGGCAGCATCTCTCCCAAACTCCACAGGGCTGTTCACCTGGATAAAGTTACTCTGTGTTTGCAGAACTGCAGCTTGAGTCAGCATGAAAAACACAAACAGATACACCACCCTGAGAGAAATAAGGTGCAGTATTCAATGATTTAGCTGAGATGTATATCAGCTGGTGCTCTTCACCATGGGACTTTGTTTTCAGTAAGTCACTGAGGTCCTGCAGCCATTTGGCACCAAAGGATGCTCACTATCATCTCCTTGACCCCCAGCAGTGCTCCTTGGAGGTGTACCAGAGAACTATGCTATGCCTGGAAGCAAGGTGGGCAGCCGAATGTGCCTGCGATTTGCAGCTGCCATTGCCAACCGCACCACAAAGCAGCTGTTAATTGTTATGCTTGGCACCTCCAGACAGCTTGGCTACATCTGGTCGGCTGCCTGCCAAGTGTGCGAGCAAATGCATAGTTCTGGGGAGACACGTTGTCGCGCTAATGGTCTTACGTGGAGCTTTAAGTAGGCTGGGGACCTGCATCTCTCCAAGCAGGAGAAGCATTTCACTCTCCTCTAATTAGACCAGTTTCTCAAACCGAGGCATTGGAGTAAGGCTGCGATTCCTGGAGAAAGGGATGGCTGTGCAGACTGGTTGCCAAACCTGCTGTAGGTGAGGGAGTGACACAATTTAGCAGGAGCCCCTATGCAGGGGAGCTGGGAGGCACGCTGCCACACCGAGCCTTTTGCCAAAGCCTCTCCCACACTCCATGGCTGGACGCATACTGGTTTTGGGGTTCTCGGGGCAGCCAGCACCCCATAACACAGATCAAAACATGGGACAGGGAAGAGATGTGAGGTCCAAGTGTTAGCCAGGCTCCACATCTACTGAGAAAGCCAACTTCATGCCAGTAGCAGAAAAATGAGGGTAGTTTCCAGAAGAGCAGCCACAGCTAGCGGAGATCAAGGGATGAGAGCAGAATATATTGTGACAAACTTTGAGAGGTGGCTGATATTTGTTGAATCACAGGACCGTGGCAGCTTCGATAGGAAATTTCAGCAGATAATACAAATATTTCTGTATTTCTGTAAAAAAACCCTAAAATTGGCATGGCTATAAATACAGTCATGCAAAAGTACTCTGCCTAGAGGACCCGCACTGCAATGATAAATGACTGCTGAG
Organism: Ceryle rudis; assembly: GCA_033439905.1. Taxonomy (NCBI): domain Eukaryota; kingdom Metazoa; phylum Chordata; class Aves; order Coraciiformes; family Cerylidae; genus Ceryle; species Ceryle rudis. Next base: position 17,074 of record JAAGNO010025976.1, read on the forward strand.
TGCTATTTAGGGCACGAAGGCTTAAGGAAGTGCCAAAGAACTAAATATCTAGTTGAGCCTTGGCATATTCACTAATGAGTTCAAAGGAGGATGGCAAAGGGAGCTGCTTCAGGCTCGCTACTTACGTGGGGCTGGTGAAGTCCCCATGCTGGAAAATAGCCCTGAGAGGCTTGAGCTGCAGCAGTGTAGTTTCAAAAGCTCCCCCAGGCAGCAATGCTGGGGTCCTGATGGCCTCATTAGAAGGCACATTCACTAAACTGAATTATCTAAACCCCAGGCCATCTAGGGTAGGGACATGTCCAGTAGGCAACACAAAAGCAGGCTGTGGCATGTAGACTCAGTGGGGACAACCCACATAAATATTAGGAAAATATAACGGGCATCAAAACAAAAAGGCTTTGGTGGGATGCACTGTGTTGGACAGGGTCTGGTGAGGAAGCCCTGTGGAGTTGGGTTGTCAAACCAGCCTGATCTGTCGATCATTCTGTGCCCATTTCAGTCCTTCCATTTATTTCTGCTAGCACCATCAAAAAACAAGTCATGGGAGTGTTTTCAAATCGGAGTGATTCCCTGGCCAAACACCAACAAAATTCTGACTTTTTATTCCTGTCTGGTATGTAAACACATTTTGGAGGCCTGCAGAGGCAGAAGGGAAGGAATCTCTACTCCAAAACAGCTACTGCTAGCTGGGAGCAGTGGCCACACTCCCTGGGCACTGGCCTTTCTGTGGGAAGGTGCCACTTCTTGTTGCATGGAAAAGAAGGAAGCAGCTCCAGAGTTTGGTGTTTGAACTCACCTCAGACCGCTCAAGTTGCAGCTTTACTGCCAATGGGCTGAACTCTGCAGCATCCCCATTCTCCTGCCTGCCTGCAGGCTGCCCTTTGGTTCTTTCGGAGGAACCAGAGGAAACCAGGTTGAGGAGCTGAGCTGGATTAAAATATAACCCAGGGGAAAAAAGAAAATTTTTTTTTAAAAGGCACTTTCTCAGCCAGATCAGTTCCCCAGCTGGGCTTGGCGAATGGACTCACGAGCAGCTGAACTGCTTGCAGCACTCACTTTTGGAGCCATTCCCACCACCGGGGATGTACCGTGGATGGCAGGCTGGAGAGGTGCAGTGGGGCCTGGGAAACATGAGCAAGACACAGCAAACTCTGCTCAGCCTTTCTGAGCTGGTACTTCACAGGGAACATTTGCGGGAGGAGGCAGGGTGAGATACATATCTCTGAGGACTGGGGAAACTGGAGAGGAGCCAGTTCGGGTGATGGCAGGGTGGTAATGTGGGCAAAACTGGATTTTGGTACCCTGAGGGTAGGAAAGGGCTACAGAGAGGAGAGTAGAGAGGGACAGTGCAGGCACAGAAAGCAGAGGAGGGCCCAAGTGACTGCCTGCACTCTTTGCCCTGGTCCTGGCCACTTGCTGTGGTGGCCAAGGTGCTCTGAGCTTCTTGCCATCAAACAGCTCCAAGAGACAGTGTTTGCCCAGCAGCCAGCAGCTGGGGAGGCTTGTGGTGCGCTAGCACAGGCTTGGCAGGTTGAGCACTATAAAATTGATTCACTCCCCTTCTAATAGCTGAGATCTGAGGAAAGATGTACTGATAATCTCATCAGAGGCATCCCAGTTTCTGCAGAGCCAAGGACAGGGTTCCCTGGTCACCTGAACTCAGCCTCTGTACCCTGTCTGCGTCTGCTCACAGAGATGTACAGCAATGTCCCCATCTCCCGCGCTCTCCTCTGGAATCATCAAATACTCTGGTTTATCACTCTGGCAGCAGAGGCTTTCCCATGAGGGAGCCAGTGCCATCGTTCACTAACCGAGGCATGTCAGAGAGATGCTTTTGCTCCCCCTTGCTCCAGCTGCACTGAGCACATGGGCTGGCTGGAAATGAGAGAGACCAGGGGAGAACAGCCCCATGGGGAGCATATCCTCCCCACGGCATTGACCTGCTGTGCTTGGGGAGGATTGGCAATGGGGATAAAGTCAATTCTCCATTATCCGCAGCACGGGGAAGGCAGCTGGGGCTCGCAGGGAGCTGACAGGAAGATGGAGGAGCTGAAGGGATGCAGCAGAATTTACACTATGTTTACTAAACATGTCTAAAACATGAGGCCAAACCATTTATTTATGAGCTGGCAGATGTGCAAAATTTTGATCATGGTGACTGCTGATAGGGAGACACTAGATGCCCTGAGAGAGGCTGCCGGCACAAACCCTCTACTTGCCACATTGCTCCAACACGGGTGCAAAAGGCCACTACAGCCTCACAAGAGCAGCGTGGAGCAAAAGCACGAGAATGCAAGTGCCAGCAAAGGGAAAACTGCACTTGGAGAGTTGCTCTCAGCTATTTTGGAGGAGCCTGAGCCTGTGTGCATGTCCTGCCACAAAACAGCACTGTTTATTCCCAAATACCTGCAAAACACCATACCTGGATGCTGCATTAAGCAGATACCTGAAGGCAGGAGAGGGTGATCTATGTATAAGGGGGTGTGTGGGTGGAATGAGGTAGCCATGGAACCACCACCACCACGATGAATCTTGATAATTTAACTAAGCCTTTATATTTGTTCACTGATCCATAAGGCCTTGATTACAGATTGGTTAGGAAGACACTGGTTTTAGATTATATGCAGGGAAAATCTCATGCTTCTGAGAAGGTTCTGCTGTGTATCACTCCCAGGTGTTTAAACACCATGAATCAGATGCCTTAATATTCTTGTGTTTGGCTTAAAATAAAAAGAATATAATACCAGCTCCCTTCCATTTGTGTTCTGCTCTTCCAGTCTGTGAGATGCCTCAGGTAGCTTCTCCAGGCAGTCTTTGCAAAGCTCTCAGAAAAGCAAAAGGGGCAGAGCAGGGGGGATGCAGCCAAGGGGTGTCATCTCCTCACTCTCCTCCCCAGCTCAGTGATTTCCCTATCACTCTGATGCTAAATGCAACTTCCCCAGGCCTGAGCTTGTTCTGTTCTTGAGGCATCTGTGGTATTTTGGACACATGCGTGTTCCTCCCACTCCTCAGTTTCTGTGACCCATCTAAGGGGCTGGGGAGGGGGCTGCAGCCCCAGCCAGCAGCAGCTCCCACAGCTGCTGCTTAGCCCTGGGTGAGCGAGGGCTTCCCCTCAGCACGAGCACATCTGCTCAGCCTCAGCTGTGAGCAAAAGCCAAGGGATTGCATGAGGGATCCAGCAGCCTGGGGGGACCAAAACTAAAACTGAAGCACATGAATGACCCTCTGCATCCCCACAGCTGGGGAAGCAGGGTCCAGGGAAGACTTTTTTAAGTAGAGTCTTATCTGTCTTAAATCTGGAGGAAAGCTCCACCAACATCTAAAACCTGCCTCCTTTCACCTGCAAGAAGTGTTCACTACAGGAAAAACAGGTTTAAATAAGGAAAAAGAAAAATAAAAGAGCACTCAAAAGGGAAATAGTTCTGCAAATTGAGACCCAAAGAATCCCGGAGGTATTTGATGCTTGAACGGCTGAGTGAGATGCCATTCTGCAAGGCGAAGCATTGGGACTCATTTATTTATTTAAATTGGCATCGAGACACTGCTCAAATTTGCTGCCTGCAGCTATCCATCAGCTGGGATTCAGCGGGTTGACAAGGGCACCGCAGGCATGGGGGTATGCAGAGCCCTCCTCACTCAGTGTCTTCCTCAGGAGGGTTTTCTTCCACATGGCAGACACAGCAGAGAGGGCAGGTGAAGCAGGGGGCTGTGTACCCCCCAGCACCCCAGAAATGCATTGCCTTCCACTCCAGCCATAATTTCCCAAGCCAGATGCTATCTCATGGGTGGCCCTGGGGCAGCCCATGGGGATGGGACCATCCTTCACTCCCCTAGGCTGTGACATTTCTGATAATGTGTCAGATGGTGTTAAGACAGCCCAGCAGCAAGGAAAGCAATAATTCACTGAGTGGTTTGGCCCCTAGCTGACAGTGTATAAGCGCACCAGGGAGCCCCAGCTCTGGGGTGCCTGCAAGGTGGGGCAGCCTGTGGCAAGTTGCCCCAAATGAATTTGGGAGGAGGAGTTAGCAAAAGGCAGGAGTGGCCTGTCAAACCAGTCCCTCCTAAAGGTCTTACAGTGCTGGTAACACCCGTACATGCCCAGACATATTGTCAGTGGGCTCTGGGGTGGGATGTAAACCACATGCAGCAATGCAGAGCTGGGACTGACAGCCCAAACATGCTGCCGTCTCCCTGCAGGGGGTATGCACAATTTAGATAACTGCTTTTTCCACCTTGTGGCAAGGAGGCACAGATCACTTTTGGCCCTGGCACAAAACAGCCAAGAGAAGGAGTCAATAGCTCTCCTGAGCATCCTTGTCTCTCAGGCACAAGACCCCTTGCTGGGCAGGATGGCTCCCAACACCAGCCTGCAGGTGGAAAAGATGCTGGTTTGGAGGGTTGGGTCCTCCAAATACAGGACACTCCTTGGAGGGACCCACCAATCCCTCTCTCCTACTCCATGGCCCAAACACAACCACTGCAGCTGGCGGGGTCAAGCCGCTGTCAGGGCAGGAAGCAGCAGGAAATGGGAATTATTTGCATGAGGTTTGATGGGTCCACATAGGACCAGACCACCTCATTTCTGGCTGCCAGCCTCTTTCTGGCCTCTTGCAGCTCAGGATGTATAAAACAGTCCATGGGTTACTGCAGCCTGTCAGGACTGGCCAGCAAAAAAGCAGGCAGCTAGGAAAGTGAGAATTTTCTTTCCCATCCCCAGCAAGTCCTAAGCTCAGCTGCATTTGGAGGAGAGGTTTGTTGGTTCAAGGTAGAAATAAAGATGAGCTAAACCCAATCCAGGCTTTGTTTAACCACGTTATGCTTCTCTCTCTAGGGCTCTTGCTGACATCGTATGTTGTTTTCCAGACTAGTGCCAGGCATTTTCTGTGTACACATTCCCAGTGGCTTTCCAGATGAAGAGTTGTGATAAAAGCCTAACCTATTATGTTGTAGGGCACTTCCTCTTCACCCTCACATAATCCAAGAATGGGATTTATTTGGGATAAAGGAATGGCACCTGAGTAGAACCTCTCACCAAACAAAAAGGAAAACCCCACAATTAAAATACAGCTAAAGAAAACATGTGAAACCCGAGATATGGAACAAATCCCAGCTTGAATCATCTGGTTCCAAGACCTGCGTGGAGCCCATTGAGCTTGAGCTAATATCTATTCACAACATGCAAGAAGCAAAGACAAATAGGAATGGCCCGGAGCTAAAGTTACACGGCGCTGCATCCGGAGAGAATACCAACCCCCTCTTCTGCGCTGACACCTGGTCAGGGCACTGTCACTGCTGCCCGCATACATGCCTCTGTGGTGCTGTCACCACACTCTCCTGAAACCTCAAAGCCCTTCTCCAGGGAGGGCAGAAACACCACCAATGGGAGCACACAGCCCTCAGCAAACTCAGGAGCTTTTTGGCAACTAGACCTTGGGCTTGGAAAGCACCTCGGTGTACTCCTAGCCCTGTGGCTGCCTGGAGGTTCCAGCATGTGTCGCACCCGGAGGGATGACAGTTGTACAGAGCACCTTTTGCTGTCCTGACCCCAACTTCATCCTCACCAGAGAGCCAGCTGGGGATGCAGCAGCTCCCAGCCAGGTATCCATCCCAGAGGAAGTAGCTGGAGAGGTAACATGCAGCATCCTCTTAGGTGTTGCTCCATGGAGGTGCCCCCAAGCACACCATTTAATTCTGGCACCACATCTAGGGGAGGGCTAGATGGAGTGAGCCCCATGTAGCACTTTGGAGCACAACACCTACTGAAGCTTCCTTTGCAACCCTAACTGACCTGCAGGACTCGATCTGTTGGCAGCTGTGTCCTGACAAAAAGCCACCACTTTCTCCCTCTTCTCTGTCCAGGATGGCGCTGCTCCTGGCTGCCAGCCCCATGCAAAGACCTGCTTGCACCAGTGCAGGCAACATGAGCTGGGCAAGAGAAGGCTGGCTGATGAAACAGTCACAGTTAACCTGAGTCACGGGAGGAAAACAGTTTACGGAGAGGCTGAGCCAGTAATTTTGAAAGTGCCCGGGAGGAGGCTGGGAAGTCTGGTAGTGATAGCTAGTTGGGCTTACCTTAAAAGGTAAGTTAAAAGGATTACCTTTTAACCCTACTGAGCTGCAGGCAACTCAGATGCAATCAGACCTTTAGGTGTCATTTCCTTTCCAGGTCTCATTTTGCTTTCAGGGTCTTTTTCTAATTTTGCATTTCTGGGCTATTGGGAATCTTTCCTGGTTGGAAGACGAGTAAATCTCCAGTGTGGGCTCTGTGCCTGCTTGCAGCTCCCCATTGAGCTGGAGGGGGGTTTGAAGCCCACACACAGGCATGAACTGTGGGTCTCCACTCGCCAGGCTGGGCAGAGTGAGCAGCTCACTGTAGCGTAGCCACATTAGCCCTACAATAAGCTGTCACCCTAAGCAAAGTTTAATAGTCTAGTTAGATTAATGAGCCTGGGAGAGTCGAACTGGTTCACAGCCCAGCCATGCGGTTCACTCAGTGCAGCCAGGGTGAGCATCACGGTTAAGCTAACGCAGCCAAATTTTGCCAAATAAGAGGCTGTGGGGACAGGGAAGTCCTGTTGATGGTGACCCCGCTGGCCTTCCTGCCTGCACCCATCTCCCTTCCCAAGATGGTCTGAATAGTTCTCCCTGGAATGCTTCAATAAGCCTCTATATCTCACGGGTACTTCAGAAAAGAGCAACAGAATAAGATGAGGTGCTGACAGGTCAGGCACATGAAGGGAGAGCAAATGGCACACATGGTGTAGTTGTCAGTTGCCAGACATTGACAACAGCCCCTCCTTCTGTTCCCCTTTGAAGGGACAGACAGCTGTAGTCCTTCCAGGATGTCCCTCTGTTCCACATTCCTGTCTTCTCCTGAGGTGGAGGAGCCATGAGTGAGTCAATATGAGAGCAGGGATGAAGCAAGCAGCTCACCATCATGGTGTGGGACAGGCTGGTCCTTCCCTCCTTATCCCAACTGCTGCCCCAGCCCAGCCACACGGCATGGGGTTGCCCTGGCTGCTCAATACTAGCAAGTGATGCTTTTCAGGTGCTGTAAGCACTTGCTGGTACCTGCCTCTATCTCCCCTCTGCCAGCAGTGAGGGATCCTTACCTTTGAGACAGCCCTGTCCAACATCGATAACTCCTCTCTGCAATGTTATCAAAGGCCTTATCAATGCATGCAGCTGGCACTGGTTGCAATGAAATTGGTCGCAAGCCTGTTTTCTTTACAATTCCCTGTCTGGACATGCTTGTATCAGTCACAGGGGCCAGGGAAATCGATCCAGCCCCAGTCAAAGCGCATTCACTCAGCAGCATTTTAACTCATTTGGCTGCAAATCCCACCGTGCCTTTGCCTGTGTCAGAGGTTGGGTGGGGGAAAGCAGCTGTGGCAGCACCAGCTGTGCTCCCAGGGGAGGTTGGCTGCAATATGCAACAGCCTCTCCTTGCATGGGGCTGTGCTCATGAGGGGCTGCAGTGCTCCTGAGCCTACCCTCATCCTCTCCCCAAATCCACTCACCATGTCTCTTCATGGCTATGTGCGTTAAAGTCCAGCCTGTGGCTTTTTGATAGATGTAATCCTGACAAGCCATGAAAAGATGCTTAATTGAAGGAGCCTCAATTCAGCATCAAGGGCTAAGCGGGGAGGGCAAGGGAAAGAAGAAGGGTTAGAGGGACTGGCATCTCACCTGAGACTGTTGAGACATGGATGTGGTTTCAAGGAGGCTGTGGTGGGAACCACGCCATGGGGATTATTCCAAAGCAAACTCCAGAAAATGCAATTCTGCAAGTGGATGGGGACAGCTGTGGTTTAATGTGTCTCCCCCACCTTTGACTTGTGGGAGGAAAAGTCACAATTCAGAGGCATTGGGGCCATCTGCACACAACAGGCAGACAGAGAAAAAAGAGGTGAACCCACCTGGTCCTGGCTAACAGCTCCAACTCCCGCAGAAAGCACCTTTCCTGGGTGCTCCAAGGCAAAACCCTCCCACTCCCTGTGCTGCTGGTTAGCATTTTAAACCCCTATAGTGTGCACTGAAGAGTTAAGTGCTGCTTCACCGTAGCCTCAGCAAGCTTTCTGTGGTTGCTTGCACTGTGTGCTATGCATCCCTTCACCACTTCCTCACCCACTCACTCTAGTGACTCTCCACACCCTCTGACTGCAGGAAGAGAGCACATCACTCACCGGGTGGCTTGCAGCTAAATGGCCAAGCTGCAGATGCACCCTAGAGTTTCACTACAACTTGGGCTTCATGTAACATGGAGGACACGGGCTCTGTGATTTGGCCATGTTCAGTGGCACCATCCCGCATTCCCCAGGGTTTCCTCCTTCAGTCCCAGAAGGTACCAACTGTGCACTGGGGCTTTTCCTCCTCTGTGGGTGCTGGATATGGCTAGCGTCAGTAACACCAGAGGACACCACAGAAGATGATGGGAGGTGAAGATTCCTTTTGAAGTGAATGGAAACAACAAAATAAAACCCCTCTAGACTGCAGCCAGCAAACAAAACACACCAGAGTGCCATTTTCCTTCTGTCCCATGCTGCTAAAGTGACTCTAAGCCACATCACAGTATGCCCAAGCACATGGCTGCTGTTCTGATAGATGGGCCTTTGAAAGAAGGCAACGTTTCTCAACATAACCTTGTTTTAACTGTGGTTATTGCCTGGACACTGCTGGGAGGGAAAGATGTACCGGAGAGACCACATCCAGTAGAGCAATGTGACATGGAGATGCTGAAACTCAGGTCTGGAAGAGGCCCTAGGGTGAAGATTGAGGTTGGAAACCTGGGGAGAGCATGCACTGGTCTTGTCTTCCCCCTCAGTATCCCTGTGGGACCAGGGCTTCCTTCTCTGATGTGTAGCTCCATTTTAGGAGATTTGGAAACTATATCCAAGTGGCAAACCAGAAAACTCCCTTTGCTGCATCATGCTGCCCCTGCTTTCCCCACGGTACTTCTCAGCCCTCCCTCAGGAGCTCCCAGAAGGCCATGACTGCAAGGGAATGCGCCAGGGGCAGAATAAAATGGAGAAGCAGCAGACTTGGTGAAGTAGGGACCTGGGTTGTTTTGACCTGACCCTGGTTAAGTGGGGAGAAATACAGTGTAGGTGTGGGCAACACTGTGAATTGGGGTCCAGAGTAGGGTGATGGGTGCTGTCTGAAGGGTGCTGTATGTGAGGAGGAGAGGGAAGTGTAGTTCACTTTTCTCCAGGCTTCTTTTGCCCTCATGTTATGTTTTCAAGACCAAATTAACACTCTTAAGTGTGAAGAGCAAAACTCAACTCTGGGAAGGAAAGTGCAAACTGCCTCCCTCCAGGAGGACATCTGCTTCTCCTCGACCACAGCAACAGCTCTGTGCACCCCAAAGGAGGGCTGCTGCACCTAAATATGTGCATTCAGCATCTTCCCAGAGTCCTTCCACCCCCTGTTGTTACATCACTCATAGGGATGCGTTCCTTTTGACTTCTCCTTTATCTTTGTTTTGGTCAGTTCCACAAAATGAAAAAAAAAACAAACCAAACACACAAAAAAAACCCAACAGAAATGCTTTGGTTTATTTGGTTTCCAAGGTTGAATGATCATGACTTGTTGGCTTGTGCATTTGTCACTGGGAGAGCTGAGAGGTACTGAGCCCCCATCAGTCTGGAAGGTGCAGGCCAACCTGAGCTCAAGCAGTGACAAGAGGTAGAGAAACCAAGGCAGGCAATGTTCTTCTTTTCTGCTTGCTGTTGTTCCTGAGGGGAAGACACCAGAAAGCTCCCAACCACGCAGCATTTCTTTTGCAAGGAGGAGTTTGCTGTCACAATCAGAACAGGTAGTTCAGAATATGAGCATCCAGTGACACCAGCATTCTCAGTGCCCTCCACTGCTTATATGCGGCTGCTGTTAGAGCACTCTACTGCCTCGCTGTAGAAATGCCTCTGAAGTAATTTCTGCATGCACTATTTCTTGACTGCATGGTGGACTTTTTGATCAAATGTATGTAGAAACCTACTTGGTTGCTGCCAGGCCAATTTTTGCTCAACTTTACCTTCACCCTTCTTCTGACAAGCCACCGACTTACTATTTTTTATATTTCAGTTGTTCTTAGAGGAAGTGATGGAAGCTCTGCTACTTCAAGTGGTCTACAGCAAAATATAACCCCACGCGAAAGAGTTTGCAGGCTGGAGAGGCACAGTGTTGGCAGGCACAAGTGATGTGACCTGGGCCAGGTGGGACAGTGGTGGCAGCAGACACCCGCACGTCCATGTCCACCACCTAGGGCAACCACAATGCAGCTGCCACCCTCCTTTGCCGTCCCAGTTGCAGAAAGATTGGACTTTTCGTGCTGCCCAGAATTACTCTGTAGCAGGAGACGAGGATGAATCTCAATTGCCTCGCCTTTAAGATCACAAACTGAAAAAAAAGCCAAATGCATTTCAGCAAATAATCCAAGGAGCAGGGCTGCCAGAAATGCCTAAGTGAGAGCAAACAATCCTTATCTGGCAAAGTTTTTTGTTACTTAACACCAGTGCAAGTTTAAAGGCATTTGTTTGTTTCTGTTACACACAAGGCATCTTTTCTGGGTGGATCCTGTTATTATTAGGGTTAGACCCTGAGTATTTGTACCAGCACTTGTTCATCTTCCCACCTGCTCATCTACAGCCTGATTGCTGGAAATGGTGATTTCTAGTGACAGAAATTTTTTTTTTTTTTCAGATCTGAGGCCTCAGAGCACTTGAGGAAGAGATAAATATCATTGTCTTATGCCATTTGCCTTGTGACCAATGGCAGAAATGTCACTTTGCTGTTTTCCTCCCTGCTATCAGCAGTGCAAAATGAACAAGGGCATCGGATTTCAAGACTCGTTGGCTCAAAGGAGGACTTTGTGTGCGGAGTCTAGCTGGAAAGGGCGTTAAAAGGACTATAATCCCAAAGGGAGGGAAAAGAAGTGACCTTTTGGTGATCTTCTGGGGAAAGGGTGACAGTGAAAGTTCGGCTCTGTGACTGTTAACCCATGTCTGTAACTCAGTATGAAGGAGTTAACCAAATGTCAAATGACTTCCACACAGAGAGCCCAACAATCACTTATCAGCAATATCCACATGGTGAAAAAAAGATCGCATAGTAGTGACCAAGTGGGAAGTGTTTATAATTCCTTTTAGGAAAGGGATTGGCAGAGTTGCCTCTTTCCATGACAGCAAACCCTTAGGCACAGCCCCTTGGGTGTGAACCAGGTTCATTCAGAAGTGATGGAGAAGCACCTTTCCGCTCACTGCCTTTGTCTGGCAGGTTGGAGCTACTCGGCTCTGCTGGGGTTGGTAAAGCCCAGCACATGCCTGACACCCTGCCCAAAGGCTCTTGCCCACGTACCCACTTGTGGCACTGCCCAGGAGGAAGAAAATAGGGCCATGTCACAGATCCTGGACACCACCTAAAAAACTACACAGGACAATGCTCTGCTTCAAAGCCTTGCACCTGGCAAGGCAGTAGCATAGAGTGGGTAGGTGCAAATCATCATGAGGCTGAGTGCATCACCCAGGAGTTCACCTTGGCTTTAGCTGCAAACCCAGAAGTGTCTCAACAAAGAAGCTGAACCGAGGGCTTGTTTGTGGCTGGGCAATGTTTTATCTAGCTTCTTCCATCAGAATTCATTTGCATGCAGAGGTTTGGATTTTTAGACCATTTAAGGTTAACTAATTGCAATATGTTAATCAGCTGCTTTCCCGGAGGAGCAGCCGGTGGGGGTTAGGGAGCACAGAGACCAGAAGTTGCTCTGCCAGCAGCAGGATGAACAGTCTCTGCCACATTCGTGCCTGGGGTTGCTGCATGCCCAGGACATCCCTGCAGTGTGCTCAGCTCCTTCCCAGCCTGACCAGCCCTGCAAATCATGCACTGAGCATGATCCCTCTCTTGCCCTGGAGAGGGGCAGGAAGCATCACATGTCATGCCAGGAGCAGTGTCGGGCTGCCCCATGACCCACAGGCACACAGAGGCATGCTCTGCTTTCTCTTTCTCTTCCTTCCTGTATTTCTGCTCATCACGGAGCTCATCCGAACCGCTTTGCTGTAAGATCCCTTCCTTGCTGCTGGGTTTGGTTGAAATTGGCCGGTGGTTTCAAACTATACTGTGGGTGGCTGATAGACAGGCAGATAGACAACGTGACTGTGAGAGCTTCATTTCTGTAAGAAATGAGTCTAAAAATGACTCCTTATCCCAAGGGAGGTTGTCCAGCATGTCTCAGACTGAAGTATGCAAAGCAGAGGGAAAACACTACGGAAACAGCAATGGTTAGGGTGATAATTTGAGGTCCACGGTCAAATTTCTCCCCTACCAGAGCCTCTCTGTTTGGCCTCCAGCAAATCACATAATTTTTCTAATCCTCTGTTCCCTTTACATAAAACAGAGCTGAAGGTTTGGGTTTTTTACCTTTCAGAGAGGGTATGATGGCTCAGTAAATTAGAAATCATCAGGTGCTTGGATATTACATCTAAGCCTACAGCCTCAGTCTGGTGCCACCAAAGCACATAATACCAGTAAGAAAAAACAAAACGAAACCAAACCCTATTAAAAAAAAAAAAAAAAAAAAAAAAAGGTGAAAAAAAAGACTCTTGCTCTCTGGGCCCATACATGGGTTTGGAAAGAAGGTCCTACTCAGGAGGAGGTACAGATACTGCTGTGCTGGGGTGAAGGAGGTACCAAGCATGCTATTGGTCCTGGTAATGTACTAGCACACACTGAAACAACAGCCCTCTGCATCATTCTGCTCTGGGGTTAGCCTGGGGAAGAAGAGCAAAATCTTGTCTTTCCTCACACAAAGATTGAAAGGTGAATCCAAAACTGCCCCCTTAAATCTTTGCAGTGTGTTAATAGAGGGGCAAACACCTCCAGGGAGGCTGCGGGAGCCTGTCTCTCTAGTTAAGAGTACTCAGCGTGGCAAACACTGTTTGTCACAGGACAGGGGAGCTGTGGTATTGCAGCTGCTTCTCTGTACGCAGGGATGTTTTTCTGCCTCTATATTTATGGTCTGATGTTCCTGAACATTTGCAATATCTGGGTGAGCCCGTAAGCCTTTAGTTTTATCACATTAACATGTAGAAGTGTTGTCTGTCTTCAAACCACTCCGGGGATAATATTTGAAGCAAAGGGATAATATTTGAAGCAAAGGGATAATGTTTTGTGAGCGAAGGAGGTCCAAAATAGTGATGTTTTCTTCCCATTAGTGCCAAGCACCCCTTCTGTGATGGGTGTTTGCTGGCTGGGGGAAATGAATCAGTGATTGCTGCCCATCCCTAATAGGATTTATACTCCCAGAGCTGAAATCACCCACACAAGCAAGGCTAATGCAGTCACTTGCCAGCCCTTTCAAAATAAAAAAAAACCCACCTCAGTTGTGGACTTGATGCAAATTGAATCATAGCTGCCAAATTCCCCATAAGGATGCAGGAGCCGAAGACTCCCTTCAAGCTCAGTTTTCTGCTAGGGAGGGACCCATGGCTGTCCTGGAGGGCATCATCCTGTGGGTGAGAAATGCCATCCTGGACCCAGAGAGATGGGGATGTTGTCTTGTCAGCATGTTCCCATCAATATGCCGTTGCTGTCGTCGAAAATGGAGCTTTTTGGTAAGCTCAAGGACTTGCACTGGTGTGATATTGTGTACTGCCACAAAATTACACCCCTCATATGGTGAGAACTTCACTTGCGGTATTGTCTTCCTCCTCCATCTCACTCCTTTCTCTCAGTACTTCTGCAATATTCCTGAGGCACTTCTGAATCCTGTTGACCTCTGTCTGTCTTTAGCTGAGTTTTGCAGTGGGGAAAATTCCCCTTCATTTGCACTGTCTCTTTGCCTGAACTCTGACCGTCTCATCTCAGCCTTAAAACTCAAAATTAGGACAGGCCTTTCCCAAAGAAGCCCTCTCTGCTGCCAGCTAGGTAAGATAAGGAGAACAGGCAGAAGATTTCATAGAGCAAACTCTTGTGCATCCCCATGGGGTTGCCACAAGCACTGCTCGGGAGAGCAGGCGGTGACAGTTTAACTGAGCCACTTCCCCCAGCAAGCCGGCCAGCTCACCCATCTGATAAATGGGAGGTTGGAGGGGTGTTGGCACTGATGCTTTATTTTTAATGCACTGTTTCTCTAAACTCCCATCAAATTGTGAGGAAGGGCGTACTCTAGTTCTGCTTCCTTTTGACCTCCTGTTAGCTCTTGGCCGCAAAGGGTGAGGTCCCACGCTTGCGTTTTAGCATGTTTGTAGCGGTGCCGTTTGACTGGGGGGGTGGGGGTGTTTTGGTTTGGCTTGGCTTTGTTTTCCTTTCCAAAGATGGGCCTGATGAGGAAGAAGGCAAGGAAAAGTTGAATTAAGAACAGGCAGCTTTTGCGGTTGGGGCGCAGGATCGAGAGTCAGCAGATGCAGGTTCTATTTCTGGCACCGCAGCAAAACTTCCTGGATGTCGCTGGGCAAGGCAGCTCTCACATCTCCACCTCACCTTGCCTCCCTCCCGCCAAACAACGACAGCTCCTGCCCTCCCACGCCCGCCGGGGCACGGGGAGGGATGCTCCTCGCAGGCGGAGGGGGCCGGCTCTGCCTCAGGGCTGCGAGACGGCACCGCGCCTCTGCCTCGACCCCGCAGCATCCTTGGGGGGCATCGCCTGGCCCGGCACTCTTCACCGCAGCCCGCTCAATAAAAGCACACTCGGCCTTGCCACGAACCGCCGCCCCCCACCCCTCGCCCGCGGGACCCCCCTACAAGGCGCTCCTTTGTGCCGCGAGGCGGGGGGGCGGCCGTGCCTTGCC
>JAAGNO010025977.1:0-12034 GCA_033439905.1 Ceryle rudis
GAGCCGCCGCCGGCCCCTCGGCGGTGGGGCGCGCAGAGCCGCGGGCGGCGCTTCCCTCTGGGGCGCGTCCGCTGCCGCTCCCCTCCGTGAGGCGGCTCGTGTCGTCTCGGGGGTGCGGAGGGGCCCGCCCGCCCTTGCCGCCCCACGCGCGGGGGAGCTTTTCCGCGGTGGCTCCGCGCAGCGCAGTGAGCGGGGTGTGCGGGCGGGGGCTGCGGCGATAGCTGTCCGCCCGGCGGCTGAGCCATGAGGCGGCGGCTGGGCCGTGGCGGGCCCGCGGGCCCTCCCCGCGGCGGGACAGCTTTGCGGGGCCTCGGGTTTCAGGCGGTTGGCGGGTGCTCGGCGCTTCTGCGGCGTGAAGTCTCCCTGCAGCAGGTAGACTGGAGCTGCGGTGTACAGAGTTGAGTACGCACTTTCTGGGTTTTTTACGTTTTTTCTTTTTTTTTTTTAACTGGTAACTTTATTGTGGTGCCTACAACGTGTTCATGCTCTTAAACGTGAGGACTTTTCAGTAGTGACCTGTTCACTTTCAACTTACATGTGTCCATGTGCATCAAATATTCCCTGAGTGACTGTGTGGGACTGGAAATCTGTGATGCTTCATTTTTGTGTTTCTGTTAAGGTGGATTCTGGTTTTTGGTTGCCTTCGCTTTCACATTCCTAGTACTTTAGGCCTAGATGTAAATTTGAATGGTTTTTATTTCCTTTTATTTTTTCTTGAGGAGGAGTGCTTCTAAACTAATCAAACGTATTTGTAGTGAGATTTTTATAAGGCTGTTTTTTTCATGTACAAAAGTTGACCTACTGAGGGGCACAGTGAAAGTCAGATACAGTTCTAGCTGGGATATGGGGTGGTGTGTAGAGGCGGAGTGGCTGATCACAGATCCTGATCCTCTAAATCCTTGAAGTATTTTTTTTGATGACACAGTTTGACAAGCAGTGCTTTTGGTGGCGGTGTTGACATAAACAGGAACAGGCCTGTCTGTTCCTTGCTCCCAGCTCTCACCTCTTTGCTGCCCCCCTCAGCTGTGCCAGCACAACAGCTCGTGGAACCCTGTCCCGTAACTGGGTTGGGGAAATGATCCAGGTTAAAATTAACTACCTTTTTTTTTTTTTTTTTTTTGGTCAATGCAGTTTTATTTAACCTAGGTAATGTCTCTGCACGATAGGTGTGCCAGAAGGCAAGAGGATTGTTTAAGCAAATACTTTAGTGAAAGCAACACTTGAGAAATACATCTCAGCTGTGGTAGTCCTGGAACAGTTCAGTATGAGCAGTTGCAGTTGTTTCATACTGTCAATCTTACAGGAATAAAATTGATATTATCTATGAATATCTGTGGGTTTTGGACCTGTTATTTGAAATTAGACAGCATTTGATTGTTATAATAATTCTACTTGACAGGACAAGTAAGTGCAGTTATTTTTAAAACATAAACTATTGATTTTCATATATATTTAAGATACTTTCTCAAAAGTGTTGCACACACTGCTTTCAGATTACTAAACAGTACATGTTTGGGTTAGATGTTTTTGGTTGAATGTAGGCAATAGTGTTTTTAAGGTCTGAGAATTTTGTTGGTAAGGCAAGGGTTACATCTTCTTAAGGAGAGTCCAAATGGGGAGGAAAAATAACTCCTGGGTTGATATTTAATAGTTTAAGATGTCATTCAACCGTGTCTTCTTTTTTTATTTCTTCCGCTTCATGTTCTTACATAGAAAAGTTTAACACCTGTAGGTAAAATAAAAGGATGTGAGGAAAGCAGAGTGTTTTCTTTATTAATGCTCTAAGGACCCCATAAACTCACTGGTGTAGCTAATTTTACTCTTGTACTCCAGTTTAAAAACTGAGTGGTAATTAGTTGTAATTTGTAGCATTGGTTAGTTATCTTGTTAGTATAGAATTTCATCAAAGTCATGAATCTTCATGGATAGGTTGGTCTTGCCAAGGCAATTGCACAAGAACAGGAGAGTCATCACACTGCTGGTGAGAGCAGTAGCTGCTTTAAGAGAGCTTTATCTTTGGAGGGGAAAATAAGTGTCTGTGAGACTACAGATAGTGGCCAAAACGTTCAGCTGTCTCTCCTACCTTCTTCTAATACTGAATAATTAGTAGTAGTAGTACTGGTATTTTGAATTTAGTGCTCTTTCAGAATAAAAAGAGGTGTAGGAAGCACACTTTCAGTCATGTAGCAGTCTCAAATGAAAGATTCCAGTGCTTCAACGTAACTCTGGCAGGAACAAATTCAGCTATATCCATTGGGAAGACACTTGATTCACTTCTGTGGGTGGTTCTCTGGGGAGACCAATTTACTGTTGCAGTTCATTGTTTTGTTAACTCAGTTAATGGGGGCCTGTGATGATTTCAAACTGTCAGAAACTCCTATGTTCATTTGCTGGAGGAATTAAAAGATGAGAAATGCAAAATCATGGAAGAGGAAGGAGACTTGTGGTTAATGCAACTGTGTGCTGCCCTGAAGGACTGAGTTCTCAACCCCTACTGCTGCCACAAAATTCCTTTGTAATGCAAAAGCCACTTTAATTTTGGCATACCTCACGCCTGAGTGTTTAATTTTATAGTCTTAATATTATTACCATACTTTTTGTGTATAATGTAAATTCTTAATTACAGCTGCTTTCAGAATACATAATTGTGTGTGTAAAAAGTTTCACTCTCTGTGGTTGTCACATTTAATATTATGTGGAAGCAACAAGGCTTCTCAGATTCTTTCAGCAGTTTAGTGTTGCACACTTTGGACTCTTTCCAACTGTTACATTTTGTCATTAAAATCACTGAATTAGTTCTTCTGTTATGCACAGATGTTCTGAGAAGCATTACTGAGTATAAAATTGTCAGTAGTATTAATATTTTATTAACTATAGATCCTTAAAAATTAGATAAATCCATGAGATTCAAGATTGATAAAGACATATTTACAGAGTGAAGCTTATGAAGTTTGGTAGATACAATGGTCATTCCTCATCTTCATGATAATATAGCCAAATTAGGGCATAAATGTGGCTACTTAAATGCTTTGTTCTTAAAACTGTGTTTAATCTCTGAGTATGTGAGAAAGCTTCAGTTTTGAAGCTAGTATCATTTTATTTACAATGACAGCCTGAGACCACAAGATAAATGGTGCTAGACTATTATGCTTATGTTAAAACAGAATAAAACAGTTCCTGAAGTAATACATATCCATTTAAAGTAAATTTTAAAAATAAATATATATGGCATTATTATTCTGTAGAGGTTCTTCTAGACTCCCATTAAAAAGGATATTTGCAGGTATCCCTGAGAAGGTCTTTGATACATGTTATTTTGGTATATGGCCTGATCCATAAAATAATATGGAGGAGTCAAAACTGTGATTTTGATGGGTTTTGGGTGTCTTGCCCTAAATAAAAGTGTAGCCAGGTGTTGGCTAAACTTTATAAGTCTCTAGGTTTTCACTATTCAAGTTTTCTAAACCCCTTGAAGTTTTATACTCTCTCAGATGTTCCATTATGTTGTCACAGCTGAGCATCCTGGCATCTAAATCTGTTTACTATTCATAAATTAGGCATTTACTTGTCTAAAGGCATGTTCAAACCGATAGGCACACCTATGGGATTGGACGTAGACCAAAACCCTGTGGTGACTCTCCCTTTTGTTCAGAAACACAAAGGGGTGAGGAGGAAGAGGTTTTGTTGATGCCGCCTTAAAAAAAAAAAAAAAATCAAAACCAAACCAACCAACCAAAAAAACCCAATAAACCAACCAAACAAAACCCCAAACCCTAAAAATCTACTTCTTATGTACAAGATGATTAGAGTCTAATTGGCCAAAGGAAGATACTAGGACAGTTATTTTCTTGGAGAAAAAGAGTTGAGTACCTGTATTCTGGCCCGTGTTCTAAAAAATATTTTGATTTACATTTAAAATTTTACATGTCATTAGGAACTGGAAATCTGGTCTCATCTTGCTCATTTGTGCATGTCTGGAGGGGCGTGAATGCTGCTGGTTATGCTCTGTCCAGCAAATGTCTTCTTCCACATTCTGAAGATTTTCACTGAAATGAAAAGTTAGGGGTTGAGTCATCCTAGTGCAGTGCAGAGCCTGCTGAGAGGTTATGGTTTGAATCCCTTCTGTCAGAGCAAAGATTGGATTTTGGATTCTCTGTTACAGGTTATTGTGCTGTAACCTTGTACTGCTGGACAAAATGAGAACACATCTTTTCCCACCTGCTGGCATGTTAAAAGAATATATTACTCCTGTTTTGATGGGTAAAGCTTAGCTATTTGCATCAAGGAGAGGGACCAGGATTGTGGGTACTAACCTGTGTCCTAGGTCTTCAGAAACTGGTGAAGGTGTAATATTGTGTTCACTGGTTATGTTTATGGTTCACATCTCTACTAACTTCTTCAAAAGACTTGCTGAGCAATGCAGCTCTCCCAGGCTTTGGTAATTTAGGAGTGTGGATCCTGTTGTATGAAATCCCCCTTTTGTGTCCTGCTGATAATCTCTTTTAGTGAAGACTGTACTTTAGGGCAGTATTGCCTGTTGCAGTCAGAACAGGTGGCAGAACTTAATTGCTAAATCATCACATGGCTGCGGTGGTGTAGTGGGGTGCTTAAAGAGGAATACCTGGGAATAGGCTGATTATCCAGCTTGATGTCTGAATTTGAAGTGCATTATAGTAGGGTGTAGTATTGCTAACAACATCATCTACAAGGCGTTCTATCGTGCAGCTCAATAGGTTTATGAGTATATCTTAATTGCTTGGAGAAAGATGATCTCAGAGCCCATAAGCATCTAATTATCTACTGAAGTGGTAGATATCCAGAAAGTTCCAGCACTTTCTCTGAAATACCATCGGGGCAAGTATTTGTGAACATAGAGGCGACAAGCTGGCCTGTAACAAGTGGCACTTGTAGGAGGCAGGAAAGTTAATGTGTGAATTGCCAAACATATATGTTGGAAATCTTGAGGGAATACATATTTTTGCATATTAAATTATTATATTGGAAAATGAGAATGAGCTACTAAGCTGCCTAATAAAAAAGGAAACTTCAAATAAATAGTATTGTATTCAAATAAATTGTATTAGTATAGCTAATTTCATATTTCCAGTTCTGAGAATAACGCTGCTGTTGTAAATAAAACAATAGTCACCATTTTTACATTTGAAAAAAAAAAAAATTAATGATATTGTAAATACTGTTTTCTGTCATTTAGAAGCATTTGATGTGATGGGGGCTATTTCATTGCATGTTTAATTTAATGTCAGAGCTTGACATCTTCCTTTTGAGTTGTGGCTATTATTGACACACACCCTAACAGAATAATATTTCATCAGTTTGGTGCCTGTTTGTGAGAAGGTGGTTGTGAATTCAGAAAGGGTGAGCTGCTCCAGGTGTGGTAAGGTAGAACGTTTAAAATTTTTCAGATGACTCTTATTACAGCAATGCTGAATGTTTGGATTTTCATCAATCATCCCAAGGTGTAAAGATACATTGAGGGAAAGACCGTCTCATTACATGAAGTAACTTTCCCAATACTTAGTCCCCTAAAGGTGTATTTGAAACCTAAATGTGAAGTAGTGAAAAGTCAAAGAAATTGGAAGATGTTTTACAAAAACCTGCTTATTTCCCTTGGCTCAGTAAAGAAACATAGAAATGTCTGGGTTGGAAGGGACCTCTAGAGGTCATCTAGTCTAACCCCCCCGCTGAAAGCAGGTACTAGAGCAGGTTGCTCAGAGCTCTGTCAAGTCTAACCTTGAATGTCTCCAGGGATGGGGCCTCAACCACTTCCCTGGGTAACCTGTTCCAGGGTTCTACAACCGTCATGGTGAAGAACTCCTTCCTTACATGCAATCTAAATCCACTCTTTTCTAATTTAAAACCATTGCCCCTCATCCTTTCACTCCAGGCCTTTGTAAACAGGCCCTCTCCAGTCTTTTTATAAGCTCCCTTCAGGTACTGGAAGGTCACTATTAGGGCTCCTCGGAGCCTTCTCTTCTCAAGGCTGAACAATCCCAGCTCGCTCAGCCTGTCCTCATAGGAGAGGTGCTCCAGCCCCCTGGTCATCCTTGTGGCCCTCCTCTGGACCCCCCCCATCAGGTCCATGTCCTTCCTGTGCTGAGGACTCCAGAGCTGGATGCAGTATTCCAGGTGAGGTCTGACCAGAGCAGGGTAGAGCAGCAGAATCACCTCTTTCAATCTGCTGGCCACTAAAGAAATTTTCTCCTTTAAAAGCTGTAGGGAGTTGTTAGGGTTTCTTTTTTTTTTTTTTTTAAGCCTCATTTCCTAAGGAAATGTGATTTATGCTTTTTCCTTGTCTTCTCTCCTTCTTTCCTTACATATTCACCAATGGCTTTTGAAATCATTGACCAATGGCAACTGTGTTTGTAAGGAGGCATAGAAATCTCAATGACTGTAATGCTCCAGCAGGGTTTGGGAAAATAGCGAAACTGGGTAGAGAAACATGTCACTATCTTCTCCAGAGAGAGATTTTGCAATGCCAGTTTGGCACTGGCCTGATTTCTTTCAGGATGTGCTGCATCTGTGTTCGATAGGAGAACAGGAGGTGGTTCCGTGTGCCAACAGGGCTTTAGGAGTTGGGCAGAACATTGGCCTTTTTTGAAAGGGTATGGGGACTGAGAATACCATAGTGTGTCAGGGGACACTGGGAGAGGAAGCTGTCTTCTCATGGCAGGGGAGAGTACAACATGGCTACCAGAACTGTGCTTTACTGCATGCTGAACATGCTTAGTGATAAGCTGGTAGAAGATATTTTGACTGTTAACCAGGGAGTTATTTTCCTGATGAGAATTAGATGATACTATGTTTCACTTACTGCGGGGTCACCTCACTCTTACTTTTGTTTTGTATTTAAAATAAATAATTCTGAAATTAAAATAATAGCTTTGAACAGTGATTAAATTAGTATTTTCCCATGGTTTCGGGGGGAGAGTGGGAAATGATCTTGGTGTATTTCTTTGGAAAGACTCAAACTTGGCCCTCACTTTCAGTAGTGAAGAGGAAAAGCAAGTGTAACTTGAGCTTAAGAAATAGGACTATTCCATTTAAAGGCTACAGCAAGTAAGTCCTTTTAATAGTGGTGAGATAAAACTGAAAGGGTGCCATCTAAAGATTTCTGTGTATACCAGTTACTATATGAAATATGTCCCTTAATCAACGAATAACGTTTCTTTCTTGGCATAAGAACAAGAGATAGTACCTTCCAAATGGAATTTCCTGTAAACCCAGTTTTGTAACATGGAGTTACTAGTTGAAAAATACAGGGAGGTGGACTTTGGTCTAGAGTTACGTTTCTCTGGTTCTTTCCTGTTTTGCCTATATTTGCATTGCCCATTAAGCACGATAAACAACAGACTGAAATTTACCTCATTATGTTCAACTTGTAAGATTTTATCAAGTTTCAGTGGAGAATTGTAGTGTGTACTGCTGATAGATTTAGAGAAACTTTCACAGACTTAGTAATGGTGAAAGTGAAGAAAACTTTATTAGCTTCCTGCTTTCATTTCTAGAGAATTTTCTGCTCAATAATGTCAAATACACTTTTCAAGCCTTTAGTAACCAGTATAATCTTAACAAATTTTATATTATTCACAAATTTTAAATTGTTTATTTCAAGTATTAAAATACTTGAGTTTGAAAATATCATAATGGGCTGCAAAATAGGTAACTTTGATTTGTCCTTATTTTAAAGTAGTTTTCGTAGTAACAAAAAATATTCTAAAGGAAACCGGATTTTCCTCTGACTGTGAGTAGAAAAGCAAGTAGCAACATGAATCACAGCTTCCAAGAACTCTCAGAATAGGAATGCAGATTCTCACACCCCCCTGCTTTCCTTGCTGTCAATTTTAATGTAGTAATGTGATTTAATAAAGTTTTTCTTGCCATCCGCAGCAGCATTCATTATATCTAATCAAGCTACTAATAGCAGTTGTGAGGTTCAGGATGACATTAGAGTTGGAAACTAGTATGGTAGTTCCGATGATAACTCTTTTGCTGAAAATATGTTTGCTGAAAATGTT
Organism: Ceryle rudis; assembly: GCA_033439905.1. Taxonomy (NCBI): domain Eukaryota; kingdom Metazoa; phylum Chordata; class Aves; order Coraciiformes; family Cerylidae; genus Ceryle; species Ceryle rudis. The sequence continues at coordinate 8,037 of JAAGNO010025977.1, forward strand.
TTTTTGTTAAAAAAATGTATTTTGTTGTTTTTTTTCAAGTTCCCCCCCCCCATCTCAGAAGCATTAAACATTTTGTGCTGCACTAAAGCTTTGCATGATGTTTCATAGATAATAGATACAGCTCTAGCCTTGAAGAGCTTGTGATCTGAATTTCACTGACATAGAAAATGAGGAGAATGGCCTCAGAAAGGGGGACAAGGATTCAAATGAATAAGTGAGTCATAGTGAGTGAATTAAACAAGTTGTCTGTTCTAAGAACAGAGTAAGGTTAGATCAGCAAGAAGGAAGATGAGACTTCAGAAGCAAAAGACAGCAAAGTCCAAATTTTATATGGATTTGAAGAAAAAGAGGGAAAATGTGTTATTTTTCAGGATCTGGTAAGCGTAATAAAACCAGAAAGGTGTTTCAATCAAGATGAAGAGTAACTAGAAGATGTTAGGAAATGAGGCAGGAAAAATATATGTAGAAATGTACAAATTAGGTTGATGGATTTGGCTTTTATGAATTAAAAAAAAAGATGAGAAAGGAAAAAGACTTGAGATTGTGCTGATTTGATTGGTTTGGTAGGAAAGTCAGGACACAATTTCTAGTATAAGAATTTATTTATTTTTTTATCTCCTTAAGAAATTGAACTCGCTTTTAAAGTGAGAGACAAAACAATAGGCAACTGTGCCTGAAAAGTCAGTCTTGGGCATTCATGTTGCTCAGTCACTACCTCCTCTTACAGACAGATTCTCTATAAGCTGGAGGACTTCTTATGAGTTTCAGTGCAATTGAGGTGGGTCTATTAGAAGCCTTTGGCATCAAAGGTAATTGAGGCACTACCACTTTAAGTCAAATGGATCACAAATGTTTTTTTCATTAAAATAACTAAGATTGCTTTTCAGAATTATTTTAATTAAACGCATACTAACTTTATATGGACAATTAAGTTTATGGTTGTTTTATATTGAGTTACGTTAATCTTTGTATTGCTGGTTGTTGTGGTTTAGGCCCACCTAGCTGGCAACAAAGCAGCCACACGGCCGCTAATTCACTTCTATACCCCTCTGGTGGGGAGAGGAGGAGAAAATATAGCAAAAGGCTCAAGGGTAGAGACAGAGGTCAGGGAGGGGTCACTCACCAGTTATGGTCATGGACAAAGAACTGACTCAACATGGGGGAAACAACATCAATTTAATTTAAACTAAACCACCACCATCCTTTTACCAACCAGTTCAAGGTAGGATAATGAGAAATACAACCAGACCTTAAAAACACCTTTCCCCCACCTCTTCTTCCTTTTCAGGCTTTACTCCTGATTTTCCCCAGTGGCACAGGGGATGGGGAATGGCAGTTGCAGTCAGTTTATCACATGTTCTTCCTCCTTAGGGGGAGGACTCCTCACCCCCTTCCCCAGCTCCAGTGTGGTGTCCCTCTCACAGGAGACAGTCCTCCATGAACTTCTCTAACATACATCCTTCCCATGTGCTTCAGTTCTTCATGAACTGCTTCAGCGTGGGTTCCTTCTACAGGGTGTAGCCTTCCCAGTGACGGACTACTCCAGTGTGGGCTTCCATCAGAGTCACAGCCTTCTTTGGGAGCAGTCCCCTGGTCTGGTGTGGGGTTCTCCATGGGCTGCTGGTGGGCATCTGCCCCCACCATAAATCTCCATGGGCTGCAGGGACTCAGCCTGCCACATCACCATGGCCTGTGTGGGAATCTCTGCTCTGGCACACCTCCCTTGCTCCTTCCTCACTGACCTCAATATCCTCTTGCATTCCACTCCTCTCCAGAGCTGCCCAGCAGATTTTACACCTCTTAAATAGGTTATCACAGGGGTGCTTCCACCGTTGCTGATTGGCTAAGACTTGGCCAGAGGTAAGCCCAACTTGAAGCAGGGGAAGCTTCTCACAGGAGACACCTCTGTAGTCCCCTCTCCCACTATCAAAACGCTGTCAAGCACAAAGCCAACACATGGGCATAAGAAATGAAAAAATATCTCTCATAAACTTGTGTAAATTGTTCTTTAAAATGGTGCATAGATTCTTTTCCTGACCAACAGTTTGCCATTTCTTATCCGTATGTTTGTATTTGATTCAAAAAGTTGATTTCTAACATTAGAATATTACATTTTACTGTATAGAAAAGTAGACAATAAATGGTCTACCTTGCTTATCCCATTAGGCTTGTCCAGTAGACCTTCTTCAAACATCAGCATTCTTCTTCAGCAGCTTGATAGCTTCTTCTTTCTATGTTGTTACGTACTGGGGGACAAGGTGGTAAAGAACAGGGATTTTAAAGTTCCTGTTTTTATTTGTTAACTTGCGTCAAAGGAAATCTGCCTATCCCTGCACGCAATGGAAGGAAATGAGTTTATGTATACCTTAAAGGATATACTTAGTCATAGGCGAGTGCTAAGTAGAAAGTATCAACAGTGATAACTAGCAATAGTTTTCCCGGCGGGATTATCAGCAGTGAGCTTGTATTACCAGACTGGTGTATTTTAAACAGAGCACTCTGGAATACATAATTTGTGATCTGTAGTAGACAGGGAGCTATTTCTTTGTGGAATGAGTGTTTGTGTATAGAAATCTCTATTGTATAGTTAGGTTCTGCTTGGTTCAGCTTTACAGAAAGTAGTTTTTCACTAGTGAGGGAGAGATGAGTATGTCTTATGCTGTTGTGTGCTGTGTTCTCTGGCAGTTTTAAACTGTGTTCTGAGGTAGATCATGTGTCCTCTTTGCACCATAATACACACAGAGTTACGATTGTATTGATGTTATTTTCTTTCCAGAAACTTGCCTGGTGTATTATTGATGTTCTGCAAGGTCATAATATACCCCCAAAGCAAGTGTAATATAATAGTTGTAATATTAATATTATGTAGGCAGCATTAGAACTGTAACGTTGCCATTAGGCTGTAGCATTTGTCTCACAAATTTGAATTTCTGGCAGTGACAGAGCTATGTAAAAGGTGGTATGCAGTTTTGAAGTTCTCCTTTGTGTGTATTTACTTCATTATGTCGAATAGAGGAATTTGAAAGTGAAAGTGTGGACAATGTAGGGATGGAAATAAAGTGACTGAAATGGCAGGAGCAAAAAACAGACCAGCAATCAAAGGCTTACCTCTAAAAGTTGTTTTGAACAGATTCATCTTTATGGAACTGTGAGCTTGTTGTTGTTTTTCAGAAGACTGTGCCAAAGAAGACTTTTACTCAGATGACATCGCGTTTGGACTGCTAATGCTATCCACCCATTCTACAAGGCACAATGCATTTCTAGGTAATTTAAGTTAAAGTATGGAGATTTTATTGCTACTAGAGAGCAGTAGTGTTTTAAACAGAAGCATTTCTTTTTCAACCTCAGGCAAGGTAGACATTCCACTTCAATTTGAGATGGAAATCAGCATTGTGTGGGGGCAAGAATAAACGTCAAATAAGCTTTTAATAAGCTTTCATCCTGTACACTGGAGCATGGAATGAAACAAATGAACAAATTGTACCTGAGCTGCCTTTGAAACTGAAAGGAAAAAAAACCAAACCAACCTCATGATGGCACTGTGCAGCAATGAAGTGTGCTAATGTGACCCTGTGGTTTCTGGAGACTGAATTAGTATCTCCCCCAGTGATGTTTTGCAGTGAATGAGCATATGTATTGCTGTGCTCACTGCTTTTTTGGGTGCGTGGTTTGGTTTTGTTTGGTTATTGTTTTTTTCAGACACTCTTGTTAAAGTGGAGATATGCTTAATATTCCATTAATGTAGAAACATAGAGAAACCAAAAGAGTAGATTAAAGTAGCAAAATTTCTGTTCACGTGTTCATCTTATTTATGAAAGGCTTGCATCTCCCCACTTCTTTGTCTGGTCACTGTGTACTATCCAGCTGAAAATTTTTATGTTTGCAAGATCTGTTCATATCTTATCTTGCAGTAAGGTTACCACATCTGTGGTCACACAAAGAAGCACAGAACAGCAGACTGGGTAGTTTGTTTAAGGTTCATTTTATGATCTACAAAT
>JAAGNO010025977.1:12134-45576 GCA_033439905.1 Ceryle rudis
ACATCTGTGGTCACACAAAGAAGCACAGAACAGCAGACTGGGTAGTTTGTTTAAGGTTCATTTTATGATCTACAAATGGGTTTTGATTCAATGTATCATAGAAATCATAGCCGTGGCCCTCTGCAGCCTTCATGTATGTGTTTATATGCCCTTTCTTTCTAAGAAGATATTATTATTAAACTTTTCCAGATGTTATGTTGTGGGGTTGTTTTTTTTTTTTTTTTTAACTGGGTCAAAAAAAGCCCAGAAGCCGATCTATTTAGGTAGATTGGACATTGTGCCAATCTTGCTGAAACTGGTTTATTTTGTCTTGCTCACAGAAAGCCTTCCTATATTTCTAATGGCTTATCAGGTATTGGAGATGTTTATTTGTGCATGAAGTTTGGTTGTGAATAGAGTTACAGGTAGCAGTGCTTGTAGTTAGTGATGCTTGACAGTTTCTATTCTAAGACCTTGGTTTTAAGTTGCTTATAATTTAGCAAGACTTAAATCACTGAACAGTAATTCTTTGTGTTATATATCAGCTTCAGCTAAAACTTTACCAAAAGTCAGCCTGTGTCTGAGAATGAGACGAGGGGGAGGAATATACTGTTTTCTTGATTGAAAAAGCAGTGAAAATCTTACCACTGGAAATAAAAAGCACATGCATATGTTAGAGTAGTCACTAGAGGTTTTAGGAGAAAACTTACACAGTTATGCTGCAGTATTAGGCTAATTTTTTATTTTGATCTTTTGTGGTTTTTTTTTTTGATTGGTTTGGGTTTTTTTTGTGCCATGCCAAACTTACATTAGGCAGCATGATAAATTTCTGAAAATACAGTTTGTACCACTTCAGTGATTTGCCTAAATCCTTTTCATCTGTCCGAATGAGATGAGGTAGATATATTCCAAATCTTTTTAGTCATTGCCAGACAGAGCTACAGAGCATGTTCTAGATGGATTGTGAGAGGTAGGCAGGCCTGATCTCCTCCACTCCTTTGTAATATTGGGTAGAAACACTGAGTAAGGAGACTTTCTTCTGCACTCCTTGTGCTTTTTTAACCCCAGTCCTCATTTACTGTTGATGCTGTCCATCAAATTCTACCTCAGTACTGTATTTTCATAACTGCTGTATGTTTTTGATTCAACTTTTCTATATTATTTGGATTTTTCTTTATTGATGTTCTTGTTTTCAGAACAGATCATAATAAAATAGGTTGTTTTGAACAATTCATACTGTGTGGTTAAAAGCTACAACATACTTCTTTTTGAGCATCCTGAAAACTTAAGCATGCTTAATGTCTTTGGTGTTGCTTTGAAGTAACCTTTTTAGATGATGACCTGCCTTTTTTAATTATGAATTTGTGTCTTCCAGGGCATACTTCAGCTTTATTTACTCCTTGTCTATTGGCTATTTTCCTTCACCTTTACTTTTTCATTGGTCCTTTTATTTTTGTTTCTTCCTCGGAGCTTTTTTTTTAAAATTGTGCTGAAAATCCTCAGTTTAAAAGTTCTTAAATTATAGAACTTTTGTATTTAGTTTTACAAAAAAAAAAAAATTAAATACATTTTTTTTCTTATTTTTTTCACAGAAGTGTGAAAAGCAAATAGCTAGAGATAAAATACTTTTGAGACTGATTTGTAGAAATCAAAGAGCATAGTGATTTGAAAGTTGATGTACTCTTTCTCACTGACCTGTGTGCATGCGAGTGCTTGCCATAGTGCTTCTGTGCACCTCTGGCAACGTGCCCATGTCACTACTTGTGCAAAACCGTGTTTACTCAGGAGAACTGTGAAGTCAAAGCACTGTTTTATTCTGATTTGTTCTTCTACATCTGCTATAAAAGTGCAGTGAATAAGGAGTAGCAGCAGCACTATCAAAGCCCGTCCACAAGGAATGGGAAATGTAGTATCGTGGGCAGTTGCAGTATCCTGGTCTTAATTATTGGGGCTGCTCTGCTTATCACAGTAAAGATAAATCGCAACTCGTTAAAACAAATTTGTTTTATAGGGCATAGAGAGCTAATTATCTGAAATGTTCTCTTGGCTCCTAACTGAGATTTAAGGGAAAAAAAAGAGATTGTTTCTGAGCAAGCTAAGAGATTATCCTAGGTTTTATATTTAGATCAGAGGAATTGGCTTAAATTAATAAAATAAAGTAGTGGAGTTGCTGACCAAAGCAAAGTTAGGGCCTGGGCCAGGCAGAGAGGAAGGAGAGGTGCTGCGTGGGAGAAATAACCACCCTGTTTGTCTAAAGATTCAAATTATGAAACAGAGGAAGACAGACTTACAAGGCAGGCTGGAGATTTCTAGTTCTACTTTATTTTACTGAAACTAGTTTTTATAGTGTTGAGGATGATCTTAATGTTTTCACTCCTCCCTTTTGCTTATTATAGGACTGCACTGAACTTCCTTTTCAGGTATTTTAGGGGGTTTGTATTCGAAGTGACCCAAGAGTGTCTGGTATTAATGAATTACAGGAAGACAGAATCCTCATTTAGTACAGGAGTAAATGAATTGATTTATTGTGTCTTAGATTTCTGTGGATTAAAAATGTGGTATTGAATTCATATTGATTCTATTAATTGCTGAATAGGGTTTAAAAAAATCGATGGTATAAGTTGTATTTATTGTTGATGAAAATTGATGCTAAGTGACTTTTTTTTTGTTATTAAAACCATAATTACTTGCTCTTTACTTTATAAAGCATACTTTCTGTTTTGTTTTGGGTTTGTTGTTTTTTTTTTTTGACTCTCTTATAAAGCTTTGCTTTGAAGCCCAGGTGCACACAGAAGGAAGCTTCTGAAATAAATTTTAAGTATAATGGCCATCTTTTCAACTTAACATGCCTGTGAAAGTTTGTATAGTGTTGTTTTGTGGTTTGTTTTTTGTTTTTCTTAAAAGACAATTTTTCTTTAGGAATTGCTTTAAAGAGGTCTTATGTTCTTTTCATCTAAATTTTAGCAAATGCAGAGTGAAGCCCATTCTTTCATTTCCAAAAATCCTCTAGAAAATTACTCGGATGTTGTATACTGCATGTTGGTGAAACTAGGTGAGTATCCAAATATTTTCATTATTCTAAGCAACTAAGGAGTTAATTGCACGTGAAAAAATCCTGTTTATAACTTATAATGCTAAGAGAAACTCTGGCTTTTAATCTAAAATCTGGAAGATTAAATTATATAAACAAATTACATAGTTCAGAAAGGGGGGGGAAAAATATTAAGCAATGTATTCCTGGCTTTACTTCTAAGGTAACAAGCTGTATATATGCCAAATATATTTTCATCTCGTGTTTCTGTAATGAAATTCTTCCATAACGTAAGTTGCTTGATTAGTTTCCCTTAGCATTTATGTGTTCTGTTCCTGTGGCTGATCTCTGAGATGATGTTTAGAACCAGGCTAATTTCAGTCTTACAGTAGAGTAATATTCCTGTGTCATTAATCTGATTTTTCTCAACTTGTGTAGTTGCTTAGCGCTGGATTTAGAGATCCATTTAAAGGATTGAAACAAACACACGTTCGTCTTTTTTTATTTTTGAGGTAGGGCAAGTTAAATCACAGTGATAGTGTGTGTCCATCTCCACCGTCTGAATTTCCAAATAAAAACCGACACTTGACAGCTCTGTCTGAAAGTTCAGAGATGCCAGAATCTTCAGCTTTCTCTTGCTAAATTTAGTAGCAGTGGTAACAGGAGGACATAAATAAATGAGAGAAAAATCTGAAAGAAATAAGGGAAAACAAGAAAAAAAGTAAATTATCTAAAAGTGAGGTGGGGGAAGGGAAGAACATGGCGTGAAAAACAAAGAAAAGAGAAATTAAGTCAAAATGATAGGTATATCCAGTTTTCTGTCTTCTGCCAAATTCTGGAATAGGGAAATTAAATTCTTTTAGTGGTAGCCAGTAGATTGCCATGTACTATGATCTTTTTTTTTTTTTTTTTTTTACTGTGTCGAGAAGTTACAAAGCAAAGCTTACAGAACTTTTTCTAGAGCCTTTCAGAGCCCTCAAATATTCTGTTTGTGAAGTGACACCTACTTTGGTTAGTCTGTTCTGGGAAGGTAGGATATAATTCTGGGCATGTATCACCATTTTGATTTGGATCATTAATACTGTTTTGGAAAAAATCTTTCAATTATCACCCCTTATCACATGCTTGCTCAGGGTGTTTGAGCTAAATTCCTTTCCCAGGAAACTAGTTGGTAAGTTCTGCTGCAGGTGCACAGTGCTCTTCTGTCTCTACTGATGACATAGAGGTCTGAATCAATTCTTAAATCGCTGGAAAATTTTGAATGTCCTGTGAGATGGTGATGTTTGCTTCTGGAGACCAGAAGAAATCTAATCCAAAATGAACCCTCTTGAACAGCTAGCATAGGAGTGTCAGCACCAGCTGCTCTGAGCTACTGATCCATTTCTGCTGTTCCAGATTACTTGCTAATGGAGACAGAGACAAAACTGTTCACTTATAGGTCAGTAGATGAGGACAATGAACATCTGTGATGTATATCTACTCTACAAATCCAGTTACAAGTTTTAGTGATAGTATTTGCAACTTTCAAAGTGCTGCGAATATTCTTTGCAACTTTTCTTAATATAAACCAAGGAAACAAATACTACAAGTGACAGGGCATCAAATGACTAAATCATAACTGCCTTCTGAAATTTTTATCAGTTAATCTGGTTTTTGTCCCTGCATATTTTCTTAAATTGTTTAAGATAGGAGTCTTCTGATTTCTTTCATTTAATAATTTTTATACAGAATTCTAAAATTTATACACTTCCCACCCCAAATGTTTTTCTTGAGCTGCTCATCTGCATTGAAAAAAAACCCCATAAGTCCAGTATTTATTGTGGTCCTTAGTAGGAGCAAGGCAAGAAATTAAAAAGAGACAGTGTTTGCAGTTATTACCATCTTTCTGTGCATTGAACTGTCGTGAATCAGCACCATTGGTTTTCTCCTTAGACTGAATTCCTCAATTTGAGGTTATCAATGGCAGTTGTTAAGTTTTTGAAAATTTAAGTAATATTTAATTGCCAAAGTTAAATCTTTCTTTCTTGAAGTAACAAATGAAAGAGATCTCTTCATCTGTCCTGTGTAATTTTAATTTCAGAGATTCCCATGAATTTTGCACATTTACTGCTAGTGTAATATTGCATATATCTAAGCCAATGATTAGGACTCAAGTCAGTTACATTTCTTGTTTATTAGATCTTTGCAGAATCTAGGTCTTAGCTTTCAGCATTTTTTCCAAAAAATTTCCAAGATTGAAGTTCCATTTCTATTGCTAGGGACATTTAAAACAAGAGCCCCTTAATATGATCATAAAAAAAAATAAAAATCCAAGGTTGTAGCAGCACGCGTATTAGCAGCATTTTGAAGTAGGTTTTTTTTTTTTGCTAGAGCGGTTTTTTTTCAAACCAAGTTGCAGTGTCATTTAAATAGTTTTTATTCACTCTATTCTCTCATGTTGTAACTAGTGTAAACATATTATAATAAGTTAGCATAATTCATTCTCCTCAGCTTAAGTATCTCTCCATTCAGTTTGTATAATCCTGTGTAAAAGAGCGATTATTACTGCCACGTGTCTATGTCACATTTCAGCCCTGGGAAGTAGCTGAGTCACCATCCCTGGAGGGATTTAAAAGACTAGGATGTGGTTCTTAAGGACATGGTTTAGTGGTGGATTTAGCAGTGCTGGGCTAATGGTTGGACAACATGATCTTAAGAGGTCTTTTCCAGTGTAACTGATTTGATTCTATTCTAAAAAAACCCCAATGCATTAAGTAGAAGTCAAAATTTGGTACTTGGTTTCTTCACATAGCAGCTTCGAGACGAGGCCTCATTGAGGCAGGTACAAACGTCAATTTAAAGTGAAGAAAACTGTTGAGAGTTAAAATATGACAATTGTAAACCAGCAAGTTATGAAGAGTCCTCATTATATTAAGTAATCATATGTTGGGACTATTGTATTGTTATGTTGAAGTGTGTATGAGTATGTTGTTCTCAGTCTGGTTTGCATATTTGTTAGTGTTAGGCATAACTCAAGTGGTTCAAGCCTTAACATATGCTTAAATACAATACAGGTCTCTTCATTAGCCTGTTAGCATGTGGCTTCAACAAATAATTTGTATTATTTTCAGGATTTCCTATAAATACCGATAGCTTTTTGAACCCCATTCCTTGATACCAGTGTTATATATGCTACTAGCAAGATCCTAGGGAATTGAAACCATATTCACAATGTTCTAAGCAGAAGAGAATTGCCATGGAAAATAACAACTAATTTTAGTTTTTCTTTTTCATAACTGGTATATTAATTGAAAATTTGAATAGCTATAATGCCTTTATAAATACTTCCTTTATGTTACTTTTCAGGACTTAAGTGCTGGATGATTTACATCAGGTCCTGTTATTAAAGTAGGAAAAGAGCCCGTAAGGGGTGGATTACCACATTTGCTTTGATTTAAAATATTAATTGCAAGATACACCTGGTGCAACTTGGTTTTTAACTAGTTCCTAATTGAAATGGCAGTCTTTTACAGAGTGCTAATTTTAACATCTTCAGTAACAACCTGGAAGGGAAGGTTCTAAATGTTTGTAAATAAAATATGGTGATACTAATTTGGGAGGTGTTGAGAACTTGAGAGTGCAGAGAAGGCTTTGATGGGCAAGAAGTAAGCATACCAAGATGTGTTTTGGTAGATAGAAATAGTGTGGTCTGATCATTATGTGAAAGAAAAGCTTGAGAAGTGGTAAAAAGAAAAAAAATCTGAGTAGAACAGTTTAAAGTCATTCAAATGTAGTGAGTATGGGCCCAAGTAGTTGATATTTTGTGTTGAGTGTTGTAGATAATAAAAAGGACTACTAGTTCTCACATAAATATCTTCAAAGACTCATTTGAAATTTTTTAAAGTTTATATGGAAGTATCAGGACAGATTCTGAATTTCCAAAAATACAAAAAGGAGCTGAATTTGTGACTTTTTTCTATAACCTTTGAAAACTCTTACCTCAATTTTGGTAGCAGCGGCAGATTTTCTGATCTCAATTTTGGTATTCTTGGCTTAGAAATTCCTCAGTTAGGTTTTATGTCTTTCTGTCAATAGCATGGTCTTAAAATATTTTTGAAAGAGCTGGGGGAGTGGGAAATAATAGACTGAGTTTTTGCTGTGAATGTTAAATCAGCCTGCCATGTCTTGAAACCTTTCCTTAAAAACTTCCCTGTGCTTGAAGAGTAGCATTGTCATCGTAACTAATCAACTTAATTTACAGTTAAGTTGATTTGGCCCACCATTTGGAAGATCATACTGATCTGTGGGAACACTAGAATTTTAGGAAAATAAGTCCTTGCTTTTGTTAAGTGTTGTTAATCTTATGAAAATAAGTGTGTGCTAATACAGAAGTGTATTTTGCCACATCTTTTTTGATTACACTGAAATGAGCGCACCCTAGCATTTCTCTTATTTTGTTTTGTTCTATTTTTCTACTACCGCATTCTTTGTTACCACTTTCTGGTCTCCAGGATGATGTGGGAGACTTCTAGGGGAAGGGGATGAGAGGAGGAGTACCTGCTTTTTTGGTAATTTTTGACTTGGACTGCATTTCACTGTTGGAGCTTAAAACGTTCCTACTTTCTCATCTTATGGAAATGTCAGTGCGAGGTCTCACTTTTTTCTTTTTGAAGACACTTTCCAGTGAAGTGCACTGCCTACTCCCTTCTTCAGGCAGTCAAACAGTCCACTCTTCACAAATGCTTTACAGAATAATTTAGCTGTGCATGAGTCACCCGCACTGGGAAATCTAAGCATCAGAAGCACTTCCACAGCTGCACAAATTGAGGATTGTGCAATCAACCTGGGAAAAAAAATATGCCTATGACTAAATATTTTTAGTGTTTTACATGTTTGCATTTCTACAGGAGATAGATAATTAAGTTTCAGATTAAATGTTAGCTTTCCGAAACACCTGTCACTTGTTCTTAGGTGTTGCTGTTATCAACTGTCCTAGTATTTTCTATATACGTCCATTTTGTACGCTTGTGCAATTCTAAGAGTTAAAAACTGTCGCTGTTGGTATAAACCGCTTTCATTAAATTTTCGTAGTTTCATGTTATTCATTTAGATGAATACCCTTGTATAAGTATCTGTACTGAAGATCATCTTCAGTCACAGTTCATGCTCATTAACGTGTTATTTGCTAGATACATAGGTTAGTAACTACTTAGCAACATGTCACGTAGGTGTACTCCCCTGCTTTACATTTTGCTTGAGTTTCCCTTTGACTCTAAGGCTGACTTCTGGAACCGTGAGTCTTAATTGTTGTATATAAACAAACCTCACTCTGTCCAGAAGTTTCATTTGCATGGGTTTCCACATGAGATGCAGCAATGCAGGGGAGAGTACAGATGTTTCGTTAAAATATGAAGCAGATTTCCCAAGTTGTAGCTACAGTGCTTGTTTCTTGGAGCACAGATTTTAATCTCATTTTTCCTAGTTTTGTCCTCTGGTTGTAATTTAACACATAGTGTAGGTCAGCATGAAATGGCATCAGTGTCAGAAGATGTCTAACCTGGTGATTTACTGCTTCCCTTTCTTCTCTGCCAACATGGTTTTTGAGCAGCCATATGGTCAAACAAATGTAGTTGATTTAGCTGAATGAAACAATATTTGGGTTAGTTTTAGGTAGGACCAGTTTTAGGCTGTGTTGACTGTGTGATCACAGATAATAATGCTAGCAGAAGAGAGGGAATTTAATATGGATATGGAAATGGGTGGTCAAAGCAATGATCAAAGGTTAACGTTATGTAAACTTTTGGCTTTACCAAGGAGTTTGCTAAAAGTGTTTACAATTATAAGTAACTGTTAGGGTCTGAAGTGCTTAATATCTGTAGCCATGGAGTTACTTGCATGGTCTACATATCTATTGGTCTTGCTATATTAAATGTAGTAATTCTTTGCCTGCAGACTGATTCAGAGGAAGTACTTAGTCTGTTTCGGTGAGTACCCTGTCCATGTGTTAGTAAGTCTTTGTCTCCTGTTTAAAAAAAAAAAAATAGATACTTGAGTTCATAGAGTTGTCTGGCATGGCATGCCACTTATCTTCTGCCCCGTCCACCCCTTTTTAATGTGTGCGTAACTGAGAAACAGCGAGATGTTTCTGGATGTTCTAGATAATGGTATCTTAAAGGAGTAAGTTGTTGATATGAAATAGTTGATTGTCCTTTGAAAGATAAGGTGAATTACAAATCGGGTGAAACTGATTAAAGATATATAACTATATCCTTAAAATTTGTCCTGAATTCACTGTAAAGGCATTTGGTGCAGAAATAACTTGCATAACTTCCTACACATCCTCTTGGCCATCTGTTGACTTCTTGGATTTCTGAAGGTTGTAGAATGCAATAGTGAGAACTGAACAAGAAATTTTGACTGAAGGTTCTTCCAGATTAGTCAGTACTCTTTGTGTAAAAAGTGTAAGTGTACCTTCCAACCCCTAACATTCTGTGATTTGGACATGGAAGCTACTAATCTTCATTGGGTAGATTTTTCTGGTCTAGAATAGAATTTTGGGAAAATTAATTTATATGAATTTCAAAAACTGCTTTTAGCTCTTTTTCCTACCTTGCAACACACTCATATATACTAAAAGTCTGGCAGTTTAGGTGCTCACTTATCGTGTAGGTTCATCTTTTTCTGCAAGATTAATTGTAGTGAATATCTGAGTGTTGCTGCAGTAATAATAACTGTAAAGTCTATGCTGGAGACAAGTCTCATTTTCCAAATTTAAACATGACATATCAACACTGAGCAGAATTTTTTTATGGAATGGAAAAAGAATTTACTTGGCATTATCTTGCTTTGAATGTGCAATAATTATGTCTGTTGAAATTGATAATGGATTTCCTCCAGGACAGTTTTCAAAAATTAGTTAACTTTCCGTATCTAGATATTCTTCCTTCTTATTATTGGAGTAGATAAAAAAAAAATATATGTTTAACTGATCTCATTTTTTGGTGAATTTTCATGTATATTTTTCAGTGTAGGAATAAAGTGTTTAATAACTTTTCTCTTTGGATAGATTTATTACTGTTCTTGGTATTATTTATCCTCTGAAGAAAATGTGACAAACCATTTTAAACAAATTGTTGTTTAAATTAAAATCTGTATCTGATGCAAAGCATTGAAAATTGCTAATGCTCTTTTTCATAAACATGCACAATTGTAATTGGATGAGTCATTTCATAGTGGTGTTAACTTGAGGATAGATATCTTGGTACCATATTGGAAAGGGTTTTTTCCCCTCAAATTTCTGTTAATATTGAGAAATCATCAGGTGAAATTTTTTTTTTTTTTTTTGGTCATGGTCTGGTATCATGGTACCAGGTACCCACCTGGATGTGTTCCTGTGTTATCTGATCTAGGTGATCCTGCTCGAGCAGAGGGGTTGGACTGGGTGATCTTTCGAGGTCCTTTCCAACCTCTAACACTCTGTGATCTTTATTCTGCAGAAAAATATTGGTTTGTATGTAGCAGATAATTTTCTGGGACAAATTAGTTATATTCAGTGGGAATTTAAACTTCTGAGCATGTGTTTGTGGTATTTTTTCCCCTTTTGAACTTTTGAGGAAAAAAAAAAAAGTCAATTACCTACCTTTTCAGTTCCATTTAAGAGGCTGGAAGAAGGAAGTTGGGATTTTATTTGTTTATTGTAAAATATACCAAGCTTACATGCCTTTTGTGAGAGAGAATAGCAGATTTCCAGATTTTATACCATCTACAACACTATTTCCACATCATAGCAAGCATTAATTTAGGATCTGTTTTGAGCTGACTGGCTGCAGATTGTTTCTGCCCAGAATCCCATTAAAGGAAATGGAGATTTACAGAGATGTGAAGATTTTCAGGTTAAAATTGTAATACTAAGAGGTTGTCTTCTCTTGATTAAAACTCATATTGTGAAGTACTGTGGTGGGGTTTTTTTGTTAAGCGCCATTTAAGGCGGCAGGTATATTTTTCAGCTAGGCGTGATTATTGTATTTTCAATCTGCAAATACAGTAGAAGCTCTTAAGTCTAACCCATGGTTTTGTGTTATGGATCCAGCAGTGGCAGATGCAGTTAAGATGTTCCTGCTTCTCTTTGTACAGGGATACTGTTCCTCAGGTGTGCCAAGTTTCAAAGTACGTGAAGCAACAATTTTTAATATGAACAAGATAATAAAGATTATATTTAAAGCTGTGTGACATAGAGGTTCTTTCAGATACATCATTTCACGAATCAGCTTCAGTGTGTGGCCAGAGCTGAAAGGGTGCATACCTCCAGTGTGAGCCAAGGACCGGTGGCAAGAAGCAAGGTGGAGCCTTATAAAACATGTGCAAATGGAATTGTGATGCGTAGCCAAAGCCTTTCTCTTGTAGAGACTAGTTGCACGGGATTTACAAGCATTATTTCCGCCACACACAGCTTTGTTATTAAAGGAACGGGATCTCCAGTAAGGAACTGTGAATACAAAGGACTGAGAAAATACTCTAAATGAGAATACAGAAGAATAGCCTTTGTTTCTAATGGCCAGGTCATTAAACACTGCCTTTCAAATTTATCTTATAAACTTAGGTAGGTTTGTACTATTTTTGATTACCCTTTATGATTTTCTGAGACAGGGAGGATGTTCACTGACAAACTCTGAAAATCAGTATTATAACTTGCTTTTAATATCTTTGTTAATCATTTGAAGGGAGCACATAGACAACCCCTCGGGTATCTCCAAATGCAGTTAATTTGAATCCTAGAAGGCAGAGATAATACAGGCAGCCTGTAAAGAGGGGGAGGGGGAAAAAGCCTGGTAAGTACTTCAGCACCCCCCCAGCCAAGAATCAATTATCAGAAACCTGGCAACCTGCTCACTGCTTTCCTGGTCAGTCCCAGGGAGCTGGAGGGGCAGGCTGCTCCCAGAGGAGAACAGCCAGTCTCAGGCACCAGCCTAGATCGTCAGCAAGTTCCTGTGAGGAGGCAGGTCTGAGGACGAGTCAAGAAGTCGAATCGGTGAATCAGAGACCAGATACAGCCAGGCATGGGCCAGACTCCAGTGTAGCCCAGGTGAACAGTGAGGAAGTTTCTTACAGCTTTTTTGCACATATCTTCACTGCAGTCTGAAACAGGATTAGAGAGCTGCACTGTATTGGCACATCTCTGTGGTGAGGAAGAGGAAGCAGATGCAGAGAAGAGTGGAAGAGTGGCAGCAGAACAGCTGGTCAAGCAGAGATCAGCCCAAATGATCTGCAACAGAGTGCTATGCAGGGTTGTTTTCTTTAAGCATGAGCTATACAGATGGAAGTAGCAAACTGCATTCAGTCCCAGGTTACAGAACAAAGTTCTCTCCCGATGGTAGAAAAGTCTTAATTAATGAAGAATGCAGGAGAGAATTTTTTTTCTCTGATCTTCATCATCCATGTTTCTATGAGGATATTATTTACAGTGACTGTTGGCTAGACTTGTCAGAGCACCTTACTTCGATCCATTACCTTTACAGGGAGTAGACAAGGGCATATCTGTCTGATGAACCATTTCTAAAAACTTGTCCTCTTTTTACCTCTGTGGTTGCTCCATTGTCTCTCAGTCCTGGTGATCTGTAGGCTCTTCCAACTGCTGCTGTTTGTTCGGGCTGTGTGCAAATAGCATGTGCTCTTTGCAGTGCCATTATAACTTGACTAAATCTGTGATACCTGTGACCACTATTGCAACAGGCCTCCTACCAGGCAGTTCATCTCTCCTGTAGACTGCTTGGATTTACCAACTTTCCCAAAAGTCCTTCAGGAACAGGACGAATTACTTTGATAATGGCAAGCCACACCACCAGGCATCTGTCCTACTGCCCTTTCTTCATTATATTGCACATAGATGTGTCCTTGTCTACTCCCTGCAACAGTAATGGGCCTAAGGAATCTGCTCTGTCAGAGCAGGCTGCTTGTGTCCACGCAGAAATTTTCCTCAGGTTGTGTGGATGTTTGTGCTAGAAGCAGATGTCTCCTACTCTGCTTTCTTGTGAAGCAGGTGGAGATGTGCTCCTGCTCTTACTGTGTGTTCATCTACAGAAAATGTTGTTTCTGGGATTGTGTCAGCTCTTCTAGAAGTACAGACCAAGATTACAGTTGATTTGTGAATGTGGTGGAGAGGAGATTGCAATATATGACTATACCCAGCTGCTAGAAGAACATTTTCAGCTGCAAATTTCTTGAAATTCCTTTCAGGCCTGTCTTCTGATATTTTTCTTTGTTTCGCCTTTATAAATTCTTCTTTTAATTTATTTTGACATGGTATCAGTTCTAAATCATAGTATTTCAACAAATAGCCTTTGATTAGTGAGAAGGGTTCTTTCCATCGTTACCCTAATTTGCTTTCTGTTGGTGTGTATACCATTGCAAGCAAGGGAGCAAGCATCTGGAAACCTGTTCTAGTAGACCAAACTGTAGCTGCTGAGAGAGCAGGTTTTGCTTTACCTATCTAAAGATCTCTTTCTATAAATCTCTGTGATTACTAGAGGAGAACTAAATAAAAGCAAATTCTTCCTTTTCCCCTCCCCTCTACCTCAAAACCAAAAAAGCCAAAAAATGGTTGGACAGGAGATGAACCTTTGGAGCAAGATGGAAAGCACGAGTGATAGTGATGCACTGTTCTGGATATGAGATAATGGATGGATCTTTGTTCTCCTGGAAAGACAGGATTATAGCACAGAGATCAGCTTGTATGAAGTTAATCTGGTTTGTTTGAAGAAACTGTAGTGTTGGAAAATGGTATTTTTTCTTTTCTTTTTTCTATGATCTTTCCTGGGTGAAATTAATTGTTTTACTAATACTTGTCACCTCACATTAATTCTGTCTGAGGGCTGTAATCTGTAAAAATAATGAAAATACTACTTCTAAAATCAAGACATTATATAAAAATATTTTTTTACAATAAAAGGGTATACTGATTCTTCCTCAAAGATATCTAGCGACTATCACTATTAAGGTGAAGCACTGGAGATGAAGGGATTTCAGTCCCTGACTATACACAAAATTAAGTAGAGGCAATGCACTGACTATTGTCCTATCCATTTTTTTCCTGACCCTGACAGAACATGTCATGAGCAAGACTGTAATGTAATTTCACAGTTCATTCAATCTTTAAATTTATTTTTAAGATTTAATATCTTTAGTATGCATATGAGTATTGACAGTACAATTGGACTGAAATTACTGAAATTGTTCCAGTCTAAAACATGGAATGTTTTATCAGTCTGTGAACTTTTCACTATTACCTTAGGTTGGATTGTGGCTTTTTACCCTATGACTTAGGAGTTTCTTTGGCCGAGCAATAACTTGGCACCCAGTAATTTACTGTCACTTAGTGAGTGGTGGTAAGTCAGCATAGTGCAGAAGTTTCAGTGTTGCTAGATTTTGTGATTTTTGCTACAGATTGAGCAATGTTTTGTTTTAATAGTTTGTATATCCATAGCAGCAGCTAAGGTTTTGATTGAGGACCTCAGCTTTCTTAAACATAGTCAGTTTCCAGCCACATTGCCTGCAGAAAAGTACAAAAACATGCCCTGAATGTGTGCAAGTGACATAGTATCTAGAGAAAAATACACATAATTCATTGTATTTAAAAAAAATCTCATGAATTGTGGGGACAGACCCATGACCTTTGCACACTTGTGGCTAACAGTGCTGGCGTGTAGGCGTCTTAACCTTTCTGCTGGCTTTCACACACATGCCATTTCTACTGAGTTAGAGATCTATGTGGTTTTGGTTACAAAAGCTTTTCCACTGTGGTTAGCTTTCTTTTTGCTCTTGCTCATTTTCATTTATGACATAAGCATATTCCTTCCCTCCTCATCTTAAAATCCCTTTTTGCAATACCCTTGAAAACTTCCTTTTCTTTCGAATCTGTTTTTGACATTATCAAATATGTTTCTGAGTTTAAGACCTGCGGTGTTGGTCTTAAGTGTTTAATTGTGATTTTTATTTTTTTTAAGTACACCACTGTATACTACAGAGATGAGTCTAAAATTTTCCTCATTACAACTCTTCTTGGGAGCTGGGTGGGAGTTGGCAGAGTTACTTGACTACAAGCAGTTTAAAACCACAGGTTTCATGTTGCACTCTCTGTAACCTAGACTTCCACGGGTCTCTTTGTCACTATTAACGTTTGCACTTGTCAAATGGAACAAAACAGAACAGGAGAGGAGGCTGTAAGCACCTAAAAAAGTAGGTCAATGGGCCAGCAGGTTATTTGGCCAAACAAGAACGAGTGGCTTCATTGAATCATGCTGTAATTGTTTTTCTTCTGTTGGCAGATTGTTCTGCTGTGCTTAACTTCCTACGTTAATATTTCCATCTGTGTTTTAACCTCTAAGAGTCTCTGTTAGGTACAGGGGAAAGAGAAACTTAACTTTTCTAGTAAAAAAAAAAAAAGGTAATTCTGATGTTTTCTATAAAATTAATGAATGAATTTGATGGACATAAGATTAATTTTTAGATCCCAGCTTCCTTTTTACAATTGAATATGCTTTAAAATAATTTTTGAGTGGTGCAAGTACATTGTCAAGTGCACATGTTTTATTTTAAGAGGAGTAAGCGAGGCAGATAGAAACAGGATAAAGTTGAGAGAAAAAACCTTATTTTGTGTTAACTTTAAAATGTCATGCTTCAAAGGAATAAACTGTAAATAAATGTAAATAAATTAAATTAGTGGTGTAAATAGACTAGAAGTTGGTGATTGCTTATACTGGTGATGAGTTTTTTTAATATGTAGAGGTCAGTTCGGAACACATTCTTGATAGTGTTTTTGAAGTGGGTTTTGAAAGAAAAGGTTAATGACCGTGTCTGAGGGAGTAGCAGTAATGCAGCTGGGCAAACTTTGCTAGATGCCAGCAGCAGCATTCTGCACATTCTGTAGCCCTGACAGTGGCAATATTAGAGACTTGGAGAGGAGAACGCTTAACTGAGAAAGCCAGGAGAGGCTCAAGTAAGACTTTAAGTGGAAAAGGGGTTTAAATAATGGTATAAAGATATACTTTGAAGGTACCAAGTGAAAGTGAAGATGGAAGTGTTGTGAGTGATACCAAATTCAAAAGTAAAAATTCAAGCTTAAGATAGGCATAAAGTGATTGCTTGAAGCAGAGATGAAATTTGGATATTTTTAATAAGCAGAATATTGTATTTGTAATGTACTCTTGTTAGAATGAATGCTTTTTTATTAAAACCCAAACCAACAATTGATCATTTAAAAACTCATTGATTTTAAGACTCTCTTATTATTTTACAGTTCAGAGTTTAATGCTTTTCTGCAGAAGAGGATACATCTAACTCCACGTTTTTCTTCAAAGGAACCAGGTTTCATCCTTAAACCTCACAATTTAACAAGTCCCAAAGTGTAAAAGGTAAATTGTGTTCTTATAATTAATAATGTTCCAATGGTTTTCAACACTGAAGAGCTGAGTCACAGTGTTAAGTAGTGTCTTGTTTTCCAGAACATGACTGAATTTGAATTTTAGAAATAGACATAGTTCTTGCTTTCTGTAGTGTTTGCTCTAAACTTGACCAGTTTCATTGTAATTCTCTCTGCAGTCTTACCCATTGGCATGTATAAGTGCTGAGAATGTTAAGTGTCTCACAGATTTGGACTCAAAGACAGATAGGTCAGACCATGAAAAGTAAGAAAAAAATGCACAACAGCTGCATTTCCTGTAGTCTTTTAAGTTCTTTAACTATTTGTCTTGAATACCAAATCTAAATTGACAGTTCTGACGTAGGATCTGTATACTGTAACAACTAAATGTTTTTCTTGGATTGTAGAAATTCTGTTCTTTGTTAAAGTGAAAATACTGACTTCTACATTCTGATTCTGCAGAATGAAGACGTCAATTATGTCACACGTGAAAGTTTTCTGGGTTTAGCTCTACATGTATTTTTCTTTTGCAGATTAAGGGAACAATATATCATTTTTCCTACAGATTTTCATATTGCTCTTCATCCCTATAATGTTAGGTACCAAATTTGTTTAAAATTAACAGAGCTAAAAGTGTAGTCAGCACATACCTATATTAGTGCATACTGTGTAAGCTAAATGAAAACAAGTTTCTAATTGGTGTCTTAATTTTAAGTTCCATGGCAGTGATTGTAGTTTACTTCTACTGCTAAGCAACCTGTCTGTTGTTGTGTGCTTTTGACCAAAAAAACAAACAAACAAACAAACCCTTCTTCATAACTTAATTTCCTCATGCCATTTCTGTCTGTTTTTCAAATAGTGCAACTCCATTACTTTATAAAACTTGGCCACCTAATTTGGGGAATTTGTCAGTATGGCCAGTGCAATTGTTATTTTGAAGAACTGGAGTGAAGGAGTGTTTTGCTTCCAGCATGTCTTCAGAACACTAGATTTTGGAGAGTAAGGGCAAGATTAGATTGCACCATATTAATTGAAGAAGTGGGTAAGAGGGCTCATGGGGTATTTGCAAAACTTGTGATGCACCTTGAAAGAGAGTGTGTTGCAGCACAGCTCTTCTATTTACTCTCTTTAGTGCACTCAAGAAACTCTCTGGGGAAAAATAAAGAGTCTTGTGAAGCAAACCTGTGTAGTATGTGCCTGTTGTAGACTCTGAGACGGTTTGGTTGAAATAAAAGTGCTTTTCCTCAGTTTCCCTATATATATATATAAACTGGGATAAGATTTTCCTTGAACATTTTGCGAACTGTCTGGATCATGGAGTTGCTGCCGTATTTCTTGTGGTTTTAACACTGCAGGTTCCACTGGACTTGGCACTCCCAGAAACAAATCCTTCAGAAACAGTCACTAAAGTGACAAATCCCAGCTCTTCTGAAATAAATGCAGTGCCTTTTTACTATTAAGTTTGTAAGATCGTAAAAATTCCCCAAGTTCTGCAAGTTCAGCTCGTGTGAAACTTCCTGAGTGCAGTTGGTCCTTGATCACTGACAATGTTACAGTCTTGCTGCTCAATTTGACCAGCCTCTGACAGCTGACTTTCAGCCTTTCTGTAACCTGTGTAATTCTGTGATTTTTGGATACCTAAAAGTAGGTGCTTGTTGAATTAAGTATTTTAATTTTATATTCCTTCTTTCACTATTAATATTTCATTGACATTCTTAATTCAAAATCATATTTATAGCTGGAAAACCAAAAAATTCCTGCTGAAACTTTGTGATGGATCAGTGACTGCTTTAAGAAATGGGCAGGTTAACTAATTTTCTCACAGTATGGAGATATATTCTAATAGGTATCTTACTGCTGCCATTTCACATGTCTATTGTGATAATGTGCTCAAGAAAAAATACAGTAATAAATAAGTTATAGCTCTAAAATACTTTATCCAAATTCCTTCTGTTCGCACAATTTCAAAATAGAATATATTACTATTGAGAAGTGTATTTTACATCTGTGCAACCTTGAAAATTACGAATCTTTTACCTAAAAGTTAAAATAGAAATGAAAAGCTGTATCTGCACTCTGAGTCAGAAAAAGGTTTGTATTGGATTAGTCCTTTTTATTTATCATGGCATTTAATAAAATAGTGTTCTTTTGAACTCTGTCACATAAAATATGATACTAAAATCCAGGTTATGATGGTAACAGAGACTGTATTAGAGAAGGTAGAAGGGCAGAGCAGCAGGTTGGAAGAGATGGGAAGATTAAGAGCAGCTTATAGAGCAAATTAAAATGTCAGTATGCTCAGAAGAACATGTTTGTTCCTCCAGAGTCACATATTTTTTTCCTTCTCTTATAGGCAAACGTACAAATGTCTACCACAAGACTAAAGTGTGATATGTTATGTTTTTTACCATAAGCACCCATAAAATGAGCTCCATTGCAGACAGGTATGTTGACAGATACTGAGCCTTTCTGGGGCAATTAACTGTTTGATGCTTTATTTAATAATCCTTTTCTTATGGCTAATATACAGAGAATATTAACGTATGCAAAAAAGAGGGAGATTTTGGCTATTTTTGACAAAGGTTATTTTGGAAGGTGGTAGATGTGCTGTTTTGTAGTCACAGGAAATAGTGATTTTTATTGTTTGAGATTAATCTTAACATGTATTACTTTTTTTCAGCCATGGAACAGCACCTGTGCAAGTTGAGCTGATTTTTAACAGGGACTTAAATTTATTTTTTTTAAGTACTTCCATATTTGATTAAGGAAAACAAATACATTTAAACAATTAGTGATGCTGCAGATGATAGTAAAGTGACCTGCTAACCTATTTCAAGGGAAAAGTAATAGCTGAGACACGTTTTCTACTTGATTCCTTGAGCTGGACTTTCTTAGCAGCTTAGGTGAACATCTGCCCTTAATATTTTGTGTATTACCATTTTTGAGACTTCAGGAAATGAAACTTGCATTAAATTTACAGAAAGTTAAACCCGATCACAGTAAATATCAATAAAAGCAAAGGGTAAAACTTTTCAAATGATTGACTTGTCAGTTTTTTCAGTGAAGTTTCACTCCTTTTAAAAGCTTTACAGTTCTGTAGTAGTGTGCAAAGTAATTACTCCCCAACATCACCTCTTATTGTAATGTACAATTGCTTGATGATTTCTCAATTACAAATCAGAGAGATGAGGTTAGCTTTTGAGAAAGCTGGTTACTTGCTTTAAGGGAAGGAAACATTAGGATAAAAAAAAAAAAAAAGTGGACACAGAGGTCAGTGTGAGCAGCACTAAATAGACTGAAAGCAGACAGTCAGGACTTAAGGCTGGTCTGGCCAGTGAACAAACGACAGATGCTCTCTATTAAGCCCTCTTCCTCCCCAGAAGGGGAAGGGAAAGGGAATAAGGGAAAGAGATTTATGGGTTGGAAAAAAAATCCTAAAGCAGCTTTAATGAAACCGTTAAAATGAAAAGAAAAAATAGTAATAGTAGGAAAATAATGAAATATATGGAAAACAAATATCAAAACTCCCTCAGAGTCCAGAGTCAGCAGCAGAGGGAACTGTATTCTGGAACTGGATTTTGGAACTCATGGATTGCTGCTGAAGGCGGACACTTGCCACAGAGGAGGGCTTAACCCTTGTGATCCCTCAGCTTTATACTGAATATGATGTATATGGAATGAAATAACTTGTCAGGTTAGGGTCACCTATCTGCTCCTTCCTGCATTTTTTACTTAGGACCCTTTTTCTTACAGTGCTCCAACATGGTACACAAGACTTAGCAATGACTTTGGTTTCTATAACAGCAAGTATAAGCAAGAGCCTTTCTGCATACCAGTTCTTGTCAGTAATTCTAAACATTGAGTGTTATCACTGCCAGAAGCAGACACTGTATAGAAAAATATGCCATTAACTTTAGAAAGTGCAGTTAATTAGAACAGACTGAGCTGACAAATAAAATCACTGAACAGAATTGTGCCATTCTAGATCAAACCAGAACATTCCATCTCTTAGGTATGATGTAAATGATATGGACTATCACTATTTATGATTTAGCTTTCTACAGGTATAAGTAAAGTTCATTTAGTTCAGGATTGTGGGGTTCCATCTATCATAGCAGTCTCTCAGGGCAGGAAAGATGGTATGAAATTTGTGTCAGTTTGTGCCCACGGGTTGCAGGTTCTACCTCAGGGAAGTTACTGGAGGTCACTCGATGAAGCTAGCTCCTGTCATCATCACTGTGTTACCCTGAAAGACACTTAGTGAACACGGTTAGTATTATGTAGCAGTTAACATCATACAGCTCTAAACTGAGTATTCTCACACAGAGTTAAATTCCCTTGAGGTATGCATTGTACCTCACCATATTTCATCATCACCCACCATGTACTTCCACGTCCTTGAGCGAAATCAATCCCAGGTTTGCCTTTGCCCAAGCAGGAAATGCCCACACAGTTTTCCCCAGCAGATTCCCTTCATAAACCACAGGGACTTTATCCCCCTCTACTGTGTGTAAAGGATGGATCCTCTGGTGTTAACTAACCAGGTGGCTTGGGCTAAATGCTTGTCCCAGATATTAAAGGTTCCACCTCCCATTGCTTTCGGAGTAGTTTAACAGTTCGTTGTATGATTCAGTTTTTACAGAGGGGGTGCATGGTAGGGGATGTGATGCACCCACTCAATACCGTGCTCTTTGGCCCAAATGTCTATAAGATTGTTTTTGAAATGAGTCCCACTGTTCAACTCAGTTCTTTGTGGAGTACCTGTCACCACAAGATCTGCTTCTCAAGGATCAGGGTGGTGTTCTGGGCAGTGGCTTGGGACCTAGCCATCCTGTGGTTGCTTCCACCATTGTAAGCATGTAGCACTTAACCCTGGTGGATTTTAAAGTGTGTGATGTAATCAAATCTGCTAGGCTGCCCCAAATATATATTTTATATATATATAATATATAGAGAGGGTGAACAGCCCCAGCTCCCTCAGCCTGTCTTCATATGAGGGATGCTCCATTCCCCTGATCACTTTGGTGGCCCTCCTCTGGACACACTCCAGTATGTCTGCATCCTTCTTGTGCTGGGGGCTCCAGAACTGGACACAGTACTGCAGGTGAGGTCTCACCAGGGCAGAGTAGAGGGGTGGAATCACCTCTCTTGATCTGCTGGCCACAGTTCTTTTGATGTAGCCCAGGATGTGAATGGCCTTCTGGGCTGCAATTGTACATTGGTGGTTCATATCCAGTTTTTCATCCACCAGCACCCCCAAATCCCTTTCCACAGCACTGCTCTCCAGTATATCCTCTCCCAGCCGATACTGATAATGCTGGTTACCCCAGCCCAGGTACAGGACCCTACACTTGGCCTTGTTAAACCTCAGAAGGTTCATCTGGACCCACCTCTTCAGCCTATCCAAGGTCCCTCTGGATGTCATCCTGTACCTTTGGCATATCAGCAGCACTCCCCAGCTTGGTATCATCCACAAACTTGCTGAGGGTGCACTCAATGCCACTGTCAATATCATTAATGAAGATATTAAACAACACTGGTCCCAGCATAGTCCCGAGGGACATCACTCGATCTGGACATAGAACTGTTGACCATCACTCTCTGGATGTGACCATCTAGCCAGTTCTTTATCCACTGCACAGTCCACCCATTGAACCTGTAATTCTCCAACTTAGAAATAAGGATGTTGTAGGGGACCATGTCAAAAGCCTTGCAGAAGTCCAGATAGATGACATCCATAGGTCTACCCTTGTCTCCTGATGCAGTCACTGCATTGTAGAAGGCCACTAGGTTGGTCAGGCAGGACTTGCCCTTAGTAAATGCATTCTGACTACCTAGGATTACCTTCCTGTCCTTCATGTGCCTTAGCATATCCTCCAGGAGGATCTGTTCCATGATCTTCCTGGGCACAGAGGTGAGGCTGACAGGGCGGTAGTTCCCAGGATCGTCTTTTTTACTGTTTGTGAAGATGGGCACAATGTTCCCCTTTTTCCAGTTGCAAGGGACTTCACCTGACTGCCATGACTTCTTGAATAGTATGGAGAGTGGCTCAACAAAAAACACTATAGGGTGCTTTTCCCACTTACTCCCTGTTAGGCTCACTTCAGTCTCCAGTACAGTCAGTTCTTGAGATCTCCTTGTCATTCCATATTTCTGGACAAATTCTGCCTTGTTATGGTTCAATGGCAATAGGGTGCACTGTGCACCGCTACCAGGGCTTTATCATTTTGTGGTTCAAATGTGCCAGGCTGTTGAATCCATACAATCCAATAAACTCAGTGTCCCTCTCCACCTGGCTGGAGGCAGGGCCCCTCTAATTTTGAAGGTAGTGCTGCTATTGACACCTGGGTTTATGTAGTTTAAAGGGTTGGTGTGGTTTACAGGATTTGTGTGGACTACTTGGATTACATTTTCTTTCCTCCTACTCATATTTGGATCTGGGGCTCATCTACTTGGACCAAAGAACTGCTCCCAGTAGTCTGGAGCAGCCCTGCTCCTGGAAAAACTCTCTGCTGTATTTGTTTTACTTTGTAACTGGCATACTTGTGCTTGTAGGGCAGAGGTAGGTTTTCTATCCCACCTATTCATGTGCTCTCCATGCTCACTTAGGAGAGACCACAGGGCACCTTGTACCATTCCTTTTTAAGTGGTCTTGTAGCAGAGCATCTTCTCCTAATGTAGGTCCACTCAGGGGAAGAGTACGGTCTATCCTCTCTTGTGGATAGTTTTTCAAACAATTTTTTGGTTTCCTTAGCCATTTTTTCCTCATCCAAATCATGGGCGTGTAGGGGACCAGAGAGACTGTCTTCATACTGTTGTACGCTTCTAGCCACTTCATGGTCAGTGTCTTGTCATCTCTTCCCCAGATCATTGCTGACAATGTGTGGGAATATATCCGTGGTGCACTCTGCAAAAACTTCTGCAGCATAGGTTGCTGATATGGGATTGCATCAGTGGTTTTGCTTTAGAAGGACCCTCTACTAGATCTTCTTTCATTGTGTGATCTGATTTATTTAGGTATCGAGTGGAGGTGGCCATAGTGACTGTGTAGCTGCGGTGCTTGTTGTCAAGAGTTGGAGTAGCGGTAGTGCTCATTGTAGGAACTGGAGTAGTTGTAGAGCTTGCCAGAGCTGGAATAGCAGGCGTGTTCCTTGTTGGAGGAGCTGCAGTGCTTGTTGTGGGAGCTGGGGTAGTGTCAGTTTTCACTGCTGGAGCTGGAGTAGCATCAGTGCTTGCTGGGAGGGCTCATGGAGTCTGAGTAGCTGCAGCCAAGTGTCATAGGTGCTTTCAGAGTCCGAGTAGCTGCAGTGCCTATTGCTGAAGCAGCACACATTGTAGGAGTTGAGGCGGTTGCATAATACCTATGCCTGCACCAGTGTTTAATCTGACACCCCACATTCAGGAGAATCAATAAATTTGATAAAAACATATCTGAAATCCTCAGAATGTAGTAGAGTCAGCTTGGCACAAAAGGAGAAGTAGAATTTCCCAAGGTAAAACTGAAAGTGTAATTGGTAAAAAACCCACTATGTGGCGCCCGAGGTACTCAGGTAAAACCGCTGCCCAGTTTATCCCAGCATAAATCAGTACTGACCACTTTCAGCAAAACGGCAATTTTCACCCAGGGCCCTGAACTTATAAACTGCAAATAAACACTGAGAACAAGTAAACAATAACACAACGCATAAGGCAGGTACAGCGGCAATACAGCACTTAACTCTGACACGATAGAGCAATGATACGATGTGAGTAGCCTGTTCTAATTTCCAACCCTTCAAGACTCTCAGAGTAAAAAATCTGATATTCTCTTAACGGAGATGGAATTTGAACTATCTGAACAGTCTGTTGGAGCCCAAATTTGCCCCATGTTGGGCACCAATAAATCTGTCATGGGTTGAGGCTGGCCTGGCTGATAAACAAATTACAGATGTTCTCTATTAACTGCACTACCTTCCCAAAAGGGAAAGGGAATAAGGGAAAGAGATTTATAGATCGGGAAAAAACCCTAAAACAACTTTAATGAAACAGTAACAACAAAAAGAAAAGAGAATACTAGTAAGAAAATAATGAAGTATATAGAAACAAGTATCAAACTCCCCCAGAGTCCAGACTGGATTCAGCGGCAGATGGGAATGGATTCAGGAACTCATGGATTGTGGGACCAAAGGCACAATGGACAGAGTCCTCCTCAGATGCCAGTCATAAAGGAAGAGAGATTGACCCTTGTCATTCCCCAGATTTATACTGAATGTGGCATATATGGGATGGAACACCTTGCTGGTCAGCTTAGGGTCACCTGTTCTGCCTGCTCCTCCCTGCAGGTGCAGCCTTTTACTTTCTGCACCCCCAGCTCAGTACACAAGATTTAACAGTGACCTTGGTTTCTATAGGAGCAAGTATAAGCAACAGCTTTTCTGCCCACCAGTCCTTAGTAGTAACTCTAAACGTCGTGTTATCACTGCTGGAAGCAGACACTGTCTGCAGAAACATGCTGTTACCTTAAAAAAATGCAGTCACTTAGAACAGACTGAGCTGAAAAGTAAAATCACTGAATAGAATTAGTTCTGTTCTAACTCAAACCAGGACACAGAAAATATTAGAGAAATAAAATGTGAAAGTTCATTTTGCAGAAGTTTTGGAAAACAGAAGAACAGTTTTGACTTGACTGTTAAAACAAAAGGAAATGAAACAGAGGTGCTGTATGAAGCATACTGAAGCATCTTCAAGGGAAAACACATTCTTGTTTTGAAATTTTAGTAACTTTAGCAGTATGGTGGACAGTCGTCAGGCTGAGAAGTTATGTGATACTGGGTGAGGAAGCAAATACAATGAATAATTACTGTTTAGCATTTATAATAATTTATAAAATTACAGATGTGGATGAAGTCTAGCGTATTCCCCAGCCCTCTTCCATTAATAATACTCAAGTATTTAAGAAAAATGTACTTTCTTACTATAAATATTTCTAATAATTGGAATAGAAGTTGCCAATAAGTAAAAATAAATTCTGTATGTCCTCTTACATTTTCAAAAGAATAAGGAAATGCAAATAAGAAGATAAAAGAATAAATTAAGTAGCGTTCAATTAAATGTTTGCATAGGGTTGTACGTTCTCAGTGGGAATGGTCTGAAACTCCTTTGAGTTGTGTCAGAAATGTAAGATTCTTTTGCTTTCTCTTTAGTAAGTGTCCCACAAGGAGAACGTACAGTGGACCTGGCTTCAAGTTATTGATGATGGTCTTTGTGAGACATCACAGTAAAACAGTGCTTTGGTTTCTTGTAAAGGAGATACTGAGCTCTTCCCCCCCATTCCTTCATTGTGAATTGACTCCACAAGAGATATAGCTTATGCTCCAACATTTATTTCTTTTCTTTCAGAAATGATGGGAGCATTTTCGATGGGCTGGTGGAAGAAGATGACAAAGATAAAGCAAAAAGGTAAGGTTTAAAGTTTTATAAAGCTAAGAAATGTCATAAACTTGTATGGTTGAACTTACTAGGTTGGTATCTAAACAATAAAAATGTGATTCTTTTATAAATAACCATATTACTCAACAGCAGTTCTTCTACTGTTTTTCTAACTGTGGTTCAATGATTTGTACTTTTGTAAAAAGGGTGCTGTATGCTAAAGACTTAGCTGCACTGCTCCATGAGAAGGAAGAATCCACTCTTCAAAAGTGTCCGAGATACAGAGTAGGTGTTCTCGTGACAGTTCTCACAGCAGAAACTCTTAAGGGGAGCCATTTACATCAGGAACATCAGTACATACATCAGTAGTATGCAGCTTATTGTAAGAAAGTTTCATAGTTGTTATAAAACATTTTCTGTTTTGTTTTTCAGAGTGTCTAGAAACAAATCTGAAAAGAAACGTCGAGATCAGTTTAATGTACTTATCAAAGAGCTGGGTTCCATGCTTCCAGGTAATGCTCGGAAGATGGATAAATCCACTGTACTGCAGAAGAGCATTGACTTTTTACGGAAGCACAAAGGTAATTATTTGTAACAATAAAAAAAAAGTAATTTCTTAATTTTTAAAAAAATATATTCACTTAGTACATAAAACATGAACAATTTTGCAGTTCCTTTAAGGAAATGAATGTCTTAATCAAATAAATATAAAGAAATCCCGAAGACAGATATTCCTAACATCATCACTTAGCAGAGAATTCCTAATATTTTACAATAGCCAGTACTGATTTTTGTTGGTTTTGTTCCATAGTTGTCAAAAAAGTCTGTTTTATAAAACGAAACATTTATTTTTGAAATAACCTTGAACTGTTTTGTTCTGCACAGATGGAGACCTTTAGAACATAGTTGCATTGTAAGGCGCAAGTTGTCAAAAGTTTTACTTCACAGGAAAACTGTTGATCCATTTCAGTGGAAGTACTTATTTTGACATTTAAATAAGACTGGTTTGAACAGTTGGTGTGTCACTCCCAAGTTCCACATAAAGCAAAACAAATGACTGAAAAAGCTAGTCTGAGGGAACTTCATGTTCTGTCAGGTATCCACACAACTGGCTGCTTTAACAAAGGTAATAGGGCCGTAGAGCAGTGTGGTCTGCAGCAAGTGTTACTGGGTGGGTTGTTTGATGAGAGAGTGGGCATACATATCAGGAGGATGGACGTTTTCTTTCTTCCTTTTAGCTGGAAGAAAAACCCAACAGAAAAACTATAAATGCATTAACTGAACTTTCTGATTTTCAACACCTATCTGCTGAGGTTTAAGCCAACAAGTGTGTTTGTTGTTTTGTTAACCATCACAAGAAATGTCAAAAGAAATTAATGGCTTTGAAATTCCTTGCTGTGTTTTGTTTCTCTGATTGTTTACATCACTGATAGTGGGATATACCCAGATATGTCTTACTGAAGTTCATTACAGGTTGTTATTTCTGTCATGAAAAAATTCTCCCATCAAGTGTACACTTACTTAGGGCTGTTTTAAATTTACGTATATAAAAAAAAATCCCCATTCCTGCTCCTCCACTTGTTCTTAATATGGCGTCTTGTGGCTAACACCACCAAAAACAAGACTGAAAATTCAAGAAAATGAACTCTTTAGCTAGCTAACCAATTTACCTGAGTAATTTCTGAGCATGCATACTAACTAGAAGGCAGTAGGGACAAAAGAAGCAGCTATAAGGTTATAAAATAAAACAAGTAAAGCTAGTAAGTGGATGAATAGGTATGTATTTACCAACAATCTATGTGTCAAGGTACCTTTGAGGTATGTTAAGGTTATGATAAATATTTTTCCATGCCTTAGCACGTCTCTTCAATTGGTGTTATTGTCCAAGTAGCAGCAGATGGGTACTGAATAGTGCCATCAAAAGGGTAAACATAGCAATTAAAATTGAAAGGGTGAGAAATCATAGGTTTGGGGTTGTTTTGCCAATGAAATACTGATTATGCTGTTTTAACTCTGAGACATGTTTGTCTCATAGCAAAGTAAAGCAGTATGAAGGCTCCTTTTCTGTAAAAGTCAGTTTTGTAGGTTCTAAGGCCTTTGTGAAAGTTGGTTCTGCTTCAAAATCACTTCATCTTGTACAGTGATTCCTATCAAAATGTAGAATGTGGAATGAACATGTGTGTGTCAGCCAGCCAGCAGCACCAGTCGTATTTTTTTCTCCAAAGTGCTTTCTGAGATTATTTATTTTAATTATTATTATTTTTTATATTTTTTGGATAAAGGGGTAGAAAGCAGCTCTAGAGATGGATGCCTTTTAGGGCATGATGGTTTTGTCCTTCACCTGGTGGGACAGAGTGTGGCTTTATATGACTGCACGTAGCTTATTTAGGTCTCTAAAGCTCTGGCTACCAATGCTTCCTAGCATTGCTCTCCACTGGTTTACGTTACAGTGTTTTGGACAAAATGTTGGCAAAGGTCAGAAGCATATTTTGTCTTCTGAGGTGCTTGAATCTGTTGCAATAAAACAGGGTGATTCTACAAATAAATGAATTGTTCAGCACTGATTAGCTGCTTTATTGTTGCAAGTTCTACTGTGTTAAGCCACCAGGTTTTGACTAACTGTGTTGCTTCTGGTTCTTTCTGAACCATTTCCACATTGTCAAGGCTTGGTGCTCCTGCAGCAGCTCCAGATAAAGTATTTGAGCTGGTTATCGGCCAGTGTAGATTCTGTTTCTTGTTGGGAAGAAAGAGCGGGCTAAGCCCACTGAAATATTACTGAGAGCTTCTCTTTGCCTATTACTGCCTATCATCTTCCTTTGAATTTGCAGACAAGAAATTTTTTAAAATTATGCAATACTGAAGAATTTCACTGCTTAAAATTACAACTGGTAGATTGATATTCATACAACCTATAGAAAAATGTGAATCAGAATACAGATCTTGTCCCTGCTGGCAGTTTCTGTGGAAGATGCTTAGTGCTGATGCAGAGTTGCTTCAGATCCAGGATTTGAAGATTGGAGTTTAATGTGCAAGTTTCGTTATACTTCTCTCTTTGACATCTAGCTGGGGATCATGACCTCAGTGCCATTTATCTTTGAATGCAACCTTCTGCCAGAATTTTTAGGCATTTCTCTGAAGTTACCACGTCTTTCCCTGTTACTTTGTCTCTCTTTTCCAGTATCATACTTGTTGTTCTAATTACAGAAATTGCAGAACACCCATACTTGTCTTAATAGAATTCAGAATGGTTTGTGGAAGGCGTGAATGTCAGCTTTTATTTAATATAAATCCTTTCTACTACAGAAGCCAGACTGAGACCTTTTTGTGTTTTCTTTTGTTTTTCTTTAATTCTGGAGTGGGATGGTTATATGGACCAGAATGAGCCAATGAATCAGACAATCAGACTTTTCCAGTTCTGAAGTGGAGATTGTGTCCTGATTGCAACAGGTTTCTTGAATTTTGCCTGTACTTTGATGGCAGAACTTTTCATTTGTGTGTCCTTTGACTTTCTCCTCAGTGTTCAATATATTTGTTCTGACTGAAAAGTTAGATTTGGGGTTATACTTAGGCTATCCTAGCCTAAATTATACTAAGCCTAGGCTATCCTAGCCTAAGTATAAGGATTATTCACCAGCCCACTCTTACTGCTTTGTGATACCATTTCAGAACAGCTAGCAAAAGCGTGGTGAATTTATGTATTTTGTGAGATCTGATCTTTGGAAATTCTGGATTGTCTTATTTGGTGATATTTTTTGTTTTCCATCTCCTTGCAGCCCTTCACTTCTTGCTAGTTGCTCGCATGACGTTGCTGTTGCTTACTGCTCTTTTAGTTAAGTCTAAAGCTTATTGTAAAGTTTTCCTCCTTTAGTCTGGGAACCAAAATTCTGAATTGTACCAGACCTTTGCATATTTAACTAAATTCCAGCTTTTCTGTGCTCTTTGATCCATCTGAACAGACAGACTAGCTTTACAGCCTGCATACAGATTTGTCCTTCAGAAATCAAAAGCCTTAAATGCATGCTGTGGTTCTTTCTATTCATCTCAATACTTGATTCAGGATTACTTGTTCAAGGTTCTTCTTAGAACCAATACTTCTCTAATGCCCTTGTTACTCATCAAAACTAAAATAGCGCACAGTCCTGCTTCTTGTTTCGGTTGTCAGTTGATAAGGAAGCGTCAGCATTCATAACCTGTGGTCTGGTTTTGCTTAGCAGCTGTTGTTTCTCTCACCTATATATTGGAAGTTTATGTATTTTTCTGAAGTCCTACAGGAATCTGTTTGAGTTTAGTCTCTGTTTATGAATCAGACAGTAATTCTGCAGTGGAGTCTGTCATACAACTCTTAACAGTATTTGTTGAAACCCTACTTTTTTAAAAAAAAATGTAACCTTATTTCTTTACAGAAAAGAGTGGGAAAAAGAGAAGGGGCAGTGGCAATTTTTAGTGCAAAGATTACAATGACCAGGATTGGCCAAGATACTTGAGGATTTGGCATTTTAATGACCTAAACTGATGATGAATTTTGTCTTTCTAAATCTTTGAAAACAACACTCTCCAGAAAACACTGTATTATAGTCTCAGAGGAAAGAGGAGTTTGACATTGTCAAAATCCATTACTTAATGTCATTAACTTCAGCATTACTTTGAAGTCTGGCACCACTGTAGCACAAACTGGTGGAAGAAAAGAGAAGTCAAACCTAATTGTGACATAGGGAAGAAGACATTTATTTTCTTCTTAAGGAACAACATCTGTATGTAGGGAATGAAAAACAGAGGAGACTGGTGAACCTTTTGGTGTTTCCTACTGTGTATACGTAACCTAGTGGGAAAATAATGACTTTTGGAAATTTGAATCAATATATTGTGTATATGTTTGATTGCAGAAATTACTGCACAATCAGATGCCAGTGAGATTCGACAGGACTGGAAACCAACATTCCTTAGTAATGAAGAATTCACACAGTTAATGTTAGAGGTATATTATTTCTGTTTTTTCTGGGAGTAGAGTATTTCATCACTTCATGGTGATTTTTTTCAATTTATGACATAACTTTTTATTTTCATACTTTAACTATGTTCTCATGAAGATAAACAGTCAACATTCCTATGTATGCTGTGTTGCAAAAGTTTTTCTTTTAACTGTATTTTCAATTACATAAAACATTATAATAGAGGAAGTCCACAAATGAAGATACTTACTGCCAAAGTGAAGTGGATATTTTAAATTATCAACATCACAAAGGTACTAGTTGAATAAAGAATGCATAAATTAAATTCCTAATTATAAAAAAGCTCAGCACACCCATGTTACTTGTGATCAGTGAAGTGTTTATTTTAATTTCTTGGCTTATGCTTTCCAAAAATGATGTGCGAGCATTACATTGCTAAAGAAGTTTACATGAGCAGTTGGATTAATACTAGAAATAAACTTTCAGTATAAGATACAATTGCCTTGGAAATGAGGGCAAGTCATTTGTATCTTGTTAGTGAAACAATTTATAATAATAGTTCAATGAAAATACTAAAGTAAATGAACAAGCACTTATAATTTTTAATCCATAGCTAGACCTTTTCTTTGAGGCACAGATTTAAAAAATAAAAAGTTCTGATTTTCTGTACTTAGAAAATTTAAAAAAAATCCTCTGTGATGAATCTACATTTTTTTTCCAACAATTTAGTGAAGTGGTTGCTGTTTTTTAAGGTGTTTTTGTAGCTGGTTTTGGTCTTCCTCAAGCCCTCTGACAAAATAAGTGTCTGCAATTAGTGACTGTAAAACTAGAACAATATGCTGTATGCACTTTTTTCAAAGAGGTGTGCATTAAAATTTCCTATTTAGAAATACAGTTCTGTTACACTTTTATGTTTGATAACATTCAGCTAAAAGATAGTTGTGTTACATTTAGTGGAAATACGTTTGAGTGAAGTAGAAGGTAAGGCAGTCAGAACTGTATCTCAGTTTCCTAGTCTCAGTAAAATCTTACTACACGTTTTTTTACTGAGATCGGGAATGTTGAGATTTTAAATACCGAAATGAATTTATTTCACCACCTCTTTTTCTGAGTTTTCTGATGTTTAAAATGATGATGGAATTAAAAATAACCCTCAGGCAGAGTGGCAAACAGTGGCTAGTTGTATATGGACTTGCTGCTGAAACCAGAGGTTATTTAAGAACAGAACAGTATGGGAATTGGAGCAAGATGAGGAAGTTTTAGTAGTGAAAGGCATTCTAATTTTTAG
Source organism: Ceryle rudis (assembly GCA_033439905.1). Taxonomy (NCBI): domain Eukaryota; kingdom Metazoa; phylum Chordata; class Aves; order Coraciiformes; family Cerylidae; genus Ceryle; species Ceryle rudis. Next base: position 44,183 of record JAAGNO010025977.1, read on the forward strand.
AATAAACTAAACCAAAAATTGGTCTAAATTATTTTCCATGTAGAATATAGCTTAACATTTTTAACATGCTCTGTTTCTTTTTATTTAACTGCCCATTATGTTTAATTTCAGGCTCTTGATGGTTTTTTTTTAGCAATTATGACAGATGGAAATATAATATATGTGTCTGAAAGTATAACTCCCTTACTTGAACATTTGCCAGTAAGTACAAATTGCTTTCAGTATCCTACCGGTTTGTCTATGGGTGGTGTTCTGCTACGAGTGCTAATTATCATTAGTCTTTCTGGCATTATAGAACACATGTATGCATTGGTCTAATGCTGATGCTTTTTCTTCAACACACCTCTTTCCTCTTGTTCTGTCTCCTATATTAAACATTTCCTCTGGAAATACAGAATGCAGTCACCACTCTATTAGGCAGGATTATTAAGTGCCAGACTAGCACCAGTTTTTCTTCAACATAACTAAAATAACAGAGTTCAGTGCAGGAGGCCCTTTGGAGTTCACACGTATCACAGCCTCTACATGAGTCAGGAGAGTATTGCTAAAGAGCTGTATATCCTTGGAACTTTTTTAAACTTCTTCTTTACTCTTTTCTTGACAAATAACTCTTAGGAGAAATATGTTGCTGCTGGTTCTGCTTTTTAAGCTGAGTATATATTTTGGGGGTTATATTCACTCATCTTTAATCTTGGTGGTATTGCTTACTGGTAAATTTAACATTTTAGTTTTTAAAGTTACCTTTGAATAATATTATTCTGAAATGAGGCAAATTAGTTCTCAAAAATGCATACAACTGATGAGTTCTTTTCTGGAAGAGAAGGACAAGTTATTGTTAAAGGCGAGTTGTCTTACTGTGATAAAAGTATTTTGTAAAAATTGGAGTGGCATATTTAAAAAATGATTCTGCAAAACACACATTTCCCTAAGGTATGTGTGATATCAGCCTGGAAATTTTGAAAAAAAATGTACAGGTAATTGTGATTATTTTTTAGTGTGGGGTTTGGTTTTTTTTTTTTAAAGTAGAATTTACCGAGTTCTCAGAGACACATTTTTTTATTTGCTTTTAGGTGTGAATTATATATTCTAAACATAGATTCTATGATGCCTCTTTTCTGATACTTACTCAAATGCATTTATGCATATAAATTGGAATACTGTGTCCGTCTCTGGAGCCCTCAGCACAGGAAGGACATGGACCTGATGGGGCGGGTCCAGAGGAGGGCCACAAGGATGACCAGGGGGCTGGAGCACCTCTCCTACGAGGACAGGCTGAGGGAGCTGGGATTGTACAGCCTTGAGAAGAGAAGGCTCCGGGGAGCCCTAATAGTGACCTTCCAGTACCTGAAGGGAGCTTATAAAAAGACTGGAGAGGGCCTGTTTACAAAGGCCTG
>JAAGNO010025978.1:0-27268 GCA_033439905.1 Ceryle rudis
TGTGTAGCTTTAACCAATTATTAGTGATAATTAGGTGGATGGACAGGGCATGTAGCCAATAGCAATGTAATGTAGCTTGTGTACTCATATAGAAATGACATATAAGTGGTGTGTGTGCTTTAATAAACGGCTTCACTTTAGATCACATTGATCCGTGTTGAAGTCCACTCTGGATTCTCCCGCAGGTAAGGAAATAGGTGGATGGCTATGTCTAAAGAGTTACCATCAGTGGCTCAATATCTAAATGGAAATCAGTGATGAATGATGTCCTTCAAGAGTTCATACTGGGACAAATACTATTTCATATCTTCATCAATGATAGGACAATGGAAATGAGTGCACCCTCGGCAAGTTTGCAGATGACACAAAGCTGAATGGTGCAGCTGATTTGCTAGAGGAAAGGGATGCCATCCAGACGGACCTGGACAAACTTGAGAAGTATGCCTGTGTGAAGTTCATGATGTTCAACAATACCAAATGCAAGATCCTGCACCTGGATTAAGACAACCCCTGGTATTAGTACAGGCTGGGGGATCAATGGATTAAGAGCAGCCCTGCAAGGAATATCTTGGGGACAATGGTGGATAAAAAAACTGGACATGGGCTTACAATGTGCCCAGAATGTCAGCTACATTGTGGGCTGCATAAAAAGAAACATGGCTAGCAGATCAAGAGAGGTGATTCTCCTTCTCTGCTTCCATAGGACTCCATCTGCAGTACTGTATGCAGTTCTGGGCTCCCTAGGAAAAGGTATGAACCTGTTAGAGCAGGTCCAGAGGAGGGCCACAAAAATGATCAGAGGGCTGGAACACCTCTCCTATGATGACAGGCTGAGAGAGTTGGGGTGGTTCCTTCTGGAGAAGAGAAGGCTGTGGGGAGACCTTATTGCAGCCTTTCAGTTTATAAAAGGGGGTTATAAGAAAGATGAAGGCTTTTTACGAAGGCCTGTAGTGACAAGACAAAAGGCAACAGTTTTAAACTGAAAGAGGGTACTCTTAGACTGAATATAAGAAAGAAATTTTTTCTGTGATGTGAGTGGTGAGACATTGGAGCAGGTTGCCCAGAGAGGTAGTAGATGCTCCATCCCTGGAAACACTGAAGGTCAAGTTGGACAGGGCTTTGAGCAACCTTATCTAGTGAAAGATGTCCCTGTCCATGGCAGGTGAGTTGGACTAGGTGATTTTTAAAGGTCCCTTCCAACTCAAGCTCTTCTGATTTTCTGGTTATATTAAAATAATAATAAAAAAAATATTCTAAGAAGCCAACATTTTACTAGTTCCATACTTACTTCTTACTTCTGATACTGAATGTAAATCTAAAGCATAAGTGTGATACCATGAACAAATCTCTTAATCTTTATTGATAAAGAGAAACTTAAAACTTGGCAGAACAAGCAATGTCACGGGTTTTCAGAAGCACTGCATGCATCGGTGCTACCCTTCAAGGTACTAATTCTTCTTCCCTACTCTTGAAAGCATATTGTGCAGTGAAAGTAACATAATCTGCTAAAAAGCAGCTCACCTGTATGAAACCATAATATATGAAAATAAAACTAATCCAAGCCCTGTAACACTGTAAAATAGGTAAAACATCTGGACTGTTAACTACAATAGTGGGATAAGGATATGAATCTAGTTTCAGGATAGTCAGGATGAGCCTGATTAAATGATAAAGGACACACACAAATAGAGCTCTAATCTTTATTTCACAAATCACAATCCAACATTCTTACTCATTTATTTGCTTGCATTATCAATAATCTGGTTTAGTATTTTATCACTCTACTGCATTCCCTTTCAAGTCGATTACTTTGAATTACAATCTCATCAGGCAATACAATTCCTGATAGTGCACACATACTTCATCAATAGAGAGTGAAGGTGATGTCACTCTAAAGCCAAGCTTTCCTCTGTATCATATCTTCAGCTGGCAGTCCCAGACCACTTGGGTTAGCTACAGATGTGTGAAGCTTTCCCTCTGATTGAAGCAAGCTTATAATATTAGAAGTCCTTTGATTTTCTGGAAAGTTTAGTTTGAGGTTTGACTATAATCCAGTATGACTGCCTGAAATACAACGTGTGAAGATCAAGTGATCAAACCAAGATTAGATTTGTGAGCTTCTTCAAATAGTGCTGATCCTGTGCTAATGTTGGCATATTTGCTACTTCTGAAGAGGTTTGGTCCTGAATGGTTCTGTTCCTTGCACAGACTACAAGTTAAAAATATGTATACTGTTCTTGACAATATTAATTCCTTCAAAAGGGGGATTTTCCAGGCTTCATTTTATTTTTTATTCTTTTAGTAAAATGGATGTGCAAGTTTGCTACGGGAGCCACTCAGGATATGTAAGCTACAGGACCTTCAATCTGCAATAACACATACTGTTCACTTACCTGGGACGTGTTGGTTCTTTATAACCTTTTCTTTATTATACTTATAAATCATTTTGGGGATTTACAGAGTTTAACAGAAAAACAGTTACATATATCAATGAAATAATTTGATCACTGATTTTATATTAGGCTTCCTTTTATAAATCATTTGTGAATGGTTAATAAACACTTCACAGAGGTTATGCATATGTGCACATAATAAAATTTATCTTCTGCCATTTGCAAATTTTACATATATAAAAACAAAGACCTTAATTAGCACCCTTCACTGTTGTATTTGAGCATCTTTGTGTATGCTGAACAGAAAAAAAAGGCTTCATGAACTAGTTAGTGCACAGATATTTCTGAGGTCATAATCCTGCTAGGCTGTTGTATTTTGAGTGTCATTTGGTACTGGCTCTGGAAAAATATACTTCTGCTACTCGTGAAAAGAATTTTATAATTCAGGGCTATTTACCTTTTGAATGATGTATAAAGAATTACTTATTGATTAAAAATTTCTTAGTCATTCCTAACCACCCTGATTGCAAAGGACTAATAAATGTGCCTTCATGCACCACGTGTTTCTGAGCCATGTCAAGTGCTCTGACAACATCCTGGCTTATGTCAAAGTGCATGCAGTAACATCTCAAACTATTAATTTCTACAAAAAAATTACTAAGATTATGTGCATGGATCCTAAAACTGACCTGTAGAAATCCTTACTGGTGGGCCGTCTCAGTCTATAATTAATGATTTCAACACATTAGGTTTTGGGGAACCTTTTGTTAAGCAGAGAGTGTAACATCAAGTGTCCATCATCAGCCATTTTTTGAGGAGTCAGAATTTATTTCATTGCCTAAAGCTTACATAATACAACCGTCATCATGTCATTTATTATTATTTTTTTTAATTTTGTAATATTCTTTCTAAATTTTATCCAAAACTAATATAAAACAATTAATTCTGCAGTTAGAAAATGTTCCTCCAAATTTAAAATAGACTTAAATCCTAGTTAGAGTAATATTGGAAGAGCAAATTTACCTCTAACCAGGATCTTGTAAAGGAGTATTCTTTATTTTAGACTATCTCATAATGAGTTCATTCAAACTGGTGATTAAATGCTTAGCTAGTGGTAACTTACACAAACAAAAAATTAGAATTTATTAAGATGTTGTAACTTTAAAACAGAGTTGGATACAGGACTATGTTCATGTTCACACAGAGATAAATACATATGCATTGCAGAACTAAATATTTAACTGAAATGTATTAATTATTTGTGTATCTTTACTACCTCATCTGTTCCTTTCCTGATGTCCCATCAAACGCAAGCTTTATTTCAACATTCTTAATCCTCAAATTGCTTCAAACTGAGTCTTGTTGTTGTTGTTGTTGTTACATCAAATTGCCATGAAAATGTTTCTTCCCTCTCTTTACAGATTTGACATTTCTTCTCTGAAGCGACTGGGCTAGAGGCCAAAGCTATAGAAAAATCAGTGCTGGATCAGTAACAAGTTTTTATACACAAACACACTGTGATTTTAAAGTCTATTATCACATTCTTCTACAGAGCTAGAAAAGGAAGCTTCCTTTCTTGGAAATGAGAATTTCACATTTTCCCACCGGGGTACCCTGTCCCACTTTCAAATTCTGAAAAGACGTAGGGAAACAGATGTTTAAAGCCATTACATCTTTTTTCTTTTTTTTCTTTTTTTTTTTTTTTTTTTTTAATGGGCAAAAGTGAGCTTCATAACATGAAAACTTTTAAAACAACATTTATCATAGTTTATCCCGCAAAACATGTACATCTATCTTCAACACATAAATATTTTTGTTCAAAATCTCATCATGATACTCCATAATATTCATGTTCTACAGCCTCTATATCTTCATAGACTAAAATATCTGTTCAGATTCCGTTATATGGTATTCCATTTTGATGGGAGAAGCACAGATTTCAGCACAGTTACTACTGCAACATAATCTGACTAGATATTTTTGCCTACAAAGCAGAAAACCAGAATCATGCTTCTGAAGTACAGCTTCCATGAGGCACCAGTAACATATTTAACTGAAAAAAAAAAAAAAAAAAAAGGTTTTTTATTGAAGTATTTTGACTCTAGACATGACAGCTGGGATAGAAATCATTTTTTGAAGAAATTGAACCTTTTTTTTCATAATAAATTTCAGTTAGAAGTTTATTCAGTATTTCAGAAGGAATTTTGGTAGTAAACTAGAAAACTTTTTAACCAGTCCTCAGCATTATTCAGTTCTTTTTATTATTACTGGAGATTTTAGTAGTGAACATGCACCTGAGAAATGGGAGAGTTCATCGGTCCCTTGAAGCCTGATAAAGGACAGCTACAGTTTTCCACAACTGTTTATGGTGTGCTGTGGTTTTATACCATTTATATTTTCATTTTGTTTTGCTATGAAAAAAAATATTTCCTATGAAAAACATATGTATGTTTATGTTGCTATAAAACAGACAGGTTTTTCAGTTCAGCTGACTTAATGTTGGTATGAAAAATAGACAGCTTTTTCTAACTTTCTCAGGCAAGTTATACTACTTTACATTACATTAACATAGCTTTTCATGTTTAATATCCTTGTGGGGGAGGCTGAATGAAAAGAAGGAAAAATTGTCCATGCTTAATAATATTAGCATTTAAGTTGTCCCACTAGACTTTAAAATTTGCACCTCATTAAAGCAAAGATGGTGCTTGAAAGACAGATTGTAAAGAGGTAGGAATAGAAGAAGCAACAAACACACCTTATTGAGGTAAATGGGGTAAGATAGCTGAATTTTGCTCTTTAGAGTCTGATTTTTGAAAAAATACTTAGTCTGTTCAGATCCTAGGAAGCAAGAACGAGCTTTGAAATGGAGACTAAAAACTCATTAAAAGACAACAGTATTTATGTTCCTTGTTTAAGCATTAGTGGCTTTGAGTTATGATTATAGGACATCAGTATTTTTATGAATAGTTTGAGGGTTCTATCTTAGTTTGGAGATTAATAAAATAAAGAAGGTATAGTTGATAATTAACTGAAGCAACTTGAATTCTCTTTGGTAATTAATGTAAGTGCTTTCACAGGGACTTCTAAAAAACCTCACATTAGTACTTAATATGTCTACACCATCTTCACAAACAACTGTAGGTAGTCCGCACCCAAAAGTCTGATCATTTCTAGCAAGAGGTCTAAATACAGCGTTTTGAATATAAAGCAAGAATAGAGAAATGGGTTGGGATTTTTCAGCTGTGTACTTGATTTGTTTGCCTAGGCATACACATCTGAGGTGCCCTACAGTATCTGAGACACTCATATGAGACTATCAGCCAGAATCAAACCTTCTCCTCATGAAGTGACCCTATATACCAACTGGCACTAGATTTCTGTGTGTAACCAACTGAAACAAATCCTTTGTGTCTCCCAGTGAAGACAGTTAAGGTTTTTACAATGTCTGTTATTAATTCTCCACAGCAGTAAGGAAGGAATCATGTTTATGCCTGAGGTAGGTGAGGAATGATTGTTAGATGAGCAATGCTCATTTAAGGAAGAGTCTCAATAATGTAGGCTGGCTGCACATCACTGTGCCTGTGTAGGGTTGTCTTCCACTTTCTCATTTATTTAGTAAATACAGACTCCACTCAAGTAGTTTGGATGGCTAATACAATGTCCCTTTCGTAACTTTAGCATCAGTTAATTCTCTAAAATGGCCTGAGCTTTTGACTCCTTGCTAGCTATACTATTAATGGATATATCTGCTACACCCTTGTACAGGAAAGGAATAGGCAAATGGAGAAGCAGCTGGCATTTTGTCTTCCCATTCCAAACAGACAGAGTGCAGATAAACACTTAGCAGTTAATACTACTTCTAACCCTGAGACATGGTTCAAAGCCAAGTTTTCATGCACTAATTGTGCTGTTTCAGAAAAGCTTACCTCCTGGAAGCCACTTTCTGTTCACTGGAGAGGCTAAATAAACACAGTCTGTATGATTTGGCTCCCCAGACTAAATTATCTTTTTTTGGATGCTTTGACTACTCAAACCATCCAGCTTTTTTAAAAGAAAATAAACATGACAGTACAGACTGTGTTCAAGCAGAGAAAAGGGTCCATTTCAGAATGAAATTCTTGGAAAACCAAAGTTGAAAGAAGGCTTGACCCTGTGTTATTTTTCTATATTGGGTTGGCTATATGAAAAAACCAGCTCTCTTCTCTCAGCAACACCACTGGAAGGAGATGTTTTGAGGTGAAAAACAGTAAAGAAACACTGGGTTTTACCATTGGGAAACAAAGATACCAGAAGAAAGAATGAATTTAATTTCTTTTTTCACTTTTTTTTTCTGACTTCATAATGAGTAGATAGAGAGGATCTTTACTTCTTTCCTAAACTGGAGAGCTGTAGATATAGAAGTTTTCTGCAAGTTACTGTTTATGAGTAATCATTTCTGATTCGTGTGTTTTATCAGGTTCTTGTATTTTTGTTATGATTTGTACAATAATTTTAGATGTGTTGTGCCTGGCAGAGTACTCCTAGGAGATCTTCCCTAGCATTACTTCCTAATTCCCAAGATGGTCTGAGATGTACTTCCAGAAGTTCATTCTGCCTTACAGATGACCATTATTTAAGTCATCTAGCTATGTTTCCACCAGGTAATAATGGGAGTCTGGTACTGGGCAATGGGTTTAGCCATACTGCGGATAAGTAGACCTTGAGGAAAATTCTCCTTTCTGGTCTACTCTGACTATTTTTTATTGGGAATATTTCCTGCCAGTTCAGAGCCACCCCCAAAAACACTTTTAGAGATAAAGAATGTGTATCATAGCTCTTATATCCTTTGAAACATCACTGAGGGTCAGTTTACACAGCAGCACAGGAGAAGGCAATATATTGTTTTAAAACAAGATACATACAAGTGTTCTGAAGATATCCTTACTGTATTACATTTTCAATTACAGCTTTTTGCAAGTCATAAGGGATCAAATAATCTGTCATTTAAGTGAAAGAACTCATGTATTTATATAACTCTAATTACATAGCACATATTTCACATGACCAGCATAATGTGTGAATCTCTCATGTTCTCTTTCATGACCTTTTTCATAAACTAGACACTTACTAAGAAGATGTGAAATAAGAATGCATAAACTCTGAATTCAGATTATTTAATTCTGTTAATGTCAGAACTTCTGTATATGTTTTATATATAAAACTTCCTTTTAACTTTCCAGTATGTAACCCTCGCATAACTGAATAATCCATTCCCTCTGGGTTGGAATTAATACTGGAAGAAATGTGAAAATAAGCATTTCTTTGAAGACATTAAATATTATTAGAGCAAAGAAGTTATCTCAGTTATTAGGACATATGACACATACTCATATTCCCTTATTTCCAGAAATAAATATCCTCAAAGGGAAGTAAGGTGCCCAAGTCACCTGCACGGTTAAACTTAAGTAGTTCTTCTTTTGTCTGAAATTATGGCCACATTTAAATTTTGGTAGAGCAATGAACTCCCTTCTCAAGAGCTCATATGAAATGACTGAGTTCCCTGTAGTTATATAAAATCTATTTGGTACTAACACAGATGAGACAACAAAAGAAAATGTATTATGAAAGGAATTCTTAGTATACTTTTCTCATTGGCTTTCTAGTGACTGATCTTGCTAAATCAATATTCACTTCTGCAGGCAATCCGTTACCATTTCTTACTGTCTTTGGACCGAATCTTACCTCCATTTTTATCTGCGTGGCAGTGAAAGAACAACAGATCTAGACATGTACAGACAAAAGAGGAATTCTATCCAGTAGTACCTAGAGAATGCCTATAGTTTGACATCTTTTTAGCAATGTTCTATTGATTACCTTTAAGGAGAAGAAAAAAGATTTTATTCAATGACAAGGACTGGGTTTTATATCCTGTAATAAATCAGAGTAAGGCTAGAGACAAACACTCAATAGCTAATACTTCCATCAGGCAGGAGATGGGGCAGAAGAAGCAGGATTAAAGGCAATTGCTGCACAGAAATTGCATAGTGAAGAAAAAGTTTGAATAGCAAACGTAAAGAAATGAGCAAGAGAAAAATTCTAATCTTAACTTGTCAAAGAAACTCCACAATGAACTCAGTTTCCAAAGAGACAGTCCCTGCAGGAAGAAGGAAACATCCCAATGATTGCCTTTCAAAGGGAATGCACAGGGAGGTAGGATTCCCTTCACAATTTTTCCAAAGCAAGATCTTTGCTCTCTGTCACAAAAAGAAAAGCAGCTGTATGTTCCCTAATGAGTTCCACATTATTAAATCAGCTTCCTTAAATAAATACACCTTTAAATTTCTCTGCAGGGTTACTATGGGATTCTTCTTCTTGTTTGGTTTTTTGATTGGTTGGTTGGGTTTTTTTGTTTTGTTTTGGTTTGGGTTTTTTTATTACATTTAGAAAAACTTAGTATTACCCATGGACTTCTGTTCTATATATATATATATGCACAAGCATCCTTCTTTTCAAGTCGATGGAAATCTTCATCACACAAGATATATAAGAATAGATTCACTGGTTGTTTAATTTTGTAACTGTTAAGAAACTCCTCAGCTCAGACTATATCACAATTGCAGTCTCAGATATGCCAAAACTTAACTTCTGAAAGCAAACTGCCATTAGAAAAAAAAATGCATTTGGAAAAGATTATTGAGCACTTTGTTCTTCTCACATGTTTTTTCTTCATTGTTTTAGAATTATCTGCCTTCGAATTATCAGGGGAAGCAATCCTCCCCACAACCTGATTGTCATATAGGTGGTCCTTTCATGAATTTTTATTTAACACATTTTCTGTTTTACCATCATGTTCTTACTGTGTAAAGAGAAAGGGGTTTACAGCTCAGAGAAAAGTTTCAATGACAAGTACAAAAGATTAACAAAAGGAAAAAATCCTACATATAACAATCCAAAGAAACCCCTTGTAGCATAATGTCCATGGTGATGTCAGCTTCAAAACATCCTTCATCCTGATGAGAGGAAAAAGCCAATTAGACAAGTTATCCCAAAGCAATGTCAAAAGCCTACAAATTACAGTAGCTATAAAACCCAATCCCAACAGAATTCTACAAACATGTAAATTGATGCCATTGAAAAGCAATGTAATCAGGTCTCATTTATCATTATAATATCTTCTGATATTATAATATCTGCTGAGACTTGATAGTAATGTATGTATATCATAGGCACTTTATTTAAAGAGGTAACAACTGCTACTTGAGCAGTTCCAAAACCGTCTGTTTTAATTGCCCCTAAAGTAAACAGGGAAAACTAAAATTCAAAAAGTGACCTACTGCACTATTTATTCAGGCTAAACTAGAATCAACTGCATTCATTTCCAAGGAGTGTGGAACACACTAAAGAGCAACAAGCTTTGCTTTTCTACAATTACAACAGGTTTTAAATCTCTTCTGAGTCTTGTTTAATGTAGGAAACACCTGAAAACTCACAGATACTGTGTGTCAAGTAATTTTGTGGCTAGAGTTAATAAACTGAAGATTACTCTACACTTCAGCATGGCCACAGTCCTGTGCTATGCTAAAACTATTGCTTCCAACTGCAGTCAACAATTATGTTCTTTCTGGGCAACTCATGATAGATAAAGAAGTAATGGCTGACATTTTTGGCTGTAACAGTCTCTAAGTCCTGGGGCCTCTCTATGGGTGAAATAATATTATTATGTTTCAACAGTATTTCAAAATCGTCATTGAAAGAAAAGCCTGAACTACCCGAGTTAATTCAAAAAGACTGAGTTGTCAGTACCTTTAGTGTGTTTTTTGCTAATTTCCTACTTCCCTGTGTATAAGTTTCAAAACCAAACAATGTCTTGCTGCAAGTCTCTGTCAGTGAGGAACATGAAGTATAGCAGAGGAGAAATAGGAATGACTCATTTTATCTCTCTCTCCAGTAGTCTTTGCTTCCTTACTGGTAAGCAAAGCAAAATCAATCTCATCTTTGCCTTCAGAAAAAAAAAAAAAAAAAAAAAAAAAGTGCTTTCTTCCCTACCAAGCATTTGGATCTGCTTGTTCTTCTGTGGAAATCATTGGTAGCAAAGATATGTGGATTAACTTTCAGGGCTCTGTCAGACAAGCATTCAACAAAGCTCATCTGCACTTAGAGAGATTTCTACCCTGCATGCATAGGTACCTGTGCCTAAATCCGTATTTCTGCAGTTTACTCAGATGCTTGTCGAAGCAACTCAATTTTCACTGAGAAATTGAATTTGAATACTAGATTAGAAAATGAAACAGTTCCTGTGCCAGGGCAGAAGGCAGCAGGGGGGACAGCTGGGGTCAATTCCAGTGTTGGCAAACCTGGATTTGCTAGAGCCATCTTTGAGAGTATTGGTCCAAATTATTAGTACATTCCTCAGGACTATATATATATACACATATTAAGATCTCATAAGTGGTATGAGAGAGGTAAAACAATGTGTTATACAAACATGAAACACTGACAATTTGATTTCTAAAAGATGGATCCTGCAGGTACATGATATTCAAAATCTGTAGAAATTTCTTCTAAAGACAGCTATGACATTTGAGATTCATCTTATGCTGCTGGTTTAGAATGAATGTGTTGGAAACTTGTTTTCCAGACATTATTTGGTCTTTTTTTAATTCAGTGGCCAGTTGGTGCAAGGTAAATCAGGGTCAAACTGGTGATTTCAACTTTTCCTATTCCAAATCACACCTTGCTTTGCAGATTTGTTATTCAAAATTTTATCTCATTGTAGCTTTCTTAGGATTAACTGATTGGAGTTTGAAGCCTTGACACACATATTCTCTGAGAGCAGTGAAGAGATGGAACATATGCTTCCAAAAATACCTTAGAAATAGACAGAACATGTTAAGAGGCCATAATTACTCACAGCCAGAAATCTTTGCCTCTGGGGAAAATAGGCTTCCTGAATCTTATTCAGTGACAAATATTGACAAGCTCTCTGCCACGCTATGTTTTTCTGACACAGTTTTGTCTAGAAGGAAGAACAGAGTAACATCAAATCAAGGACAGCTTGGATAACGTTGTGGTTCAGGAAGGAAAATATTTCATTAAGTTCCTGCTAAATGAGAGATAAGTACAATGTATATCACCTCATAGACAGCTTAGTCAGCCTCAGTCAGTGCATCTGGTGCTCTCTTCCACCCCTCTAAAACATAGTTCATAAAAAAAACCCCAGAAGCATGCACTATGGATGCAATTTGTATTGCTTCTTGTGTGAGATGAACAGTTGGGCAAGGCTTCCTGGACCCTCCTCCTCACTCATCCATCACCATCCTTGGACACTCTCTCCTGCCTGGAATGCTTGGTTAATCTATTTGAAAGACATCTTGCTGGTCAGGGTTCACATCTTCTGCATGCAGAGAGGAAGGGAGAGAGCACAGTGCTGGGGGGAAAGAGGGCAAGCGGACATCAGCTTTGGGGTGGGAAATGGTCTTGGTTCTTGGTACACCAAGTGGGAAAACATGCTGGGATTAGAAACATTCTGAAAAATATTTTCTGCCCTTGAAAGCTATTAACATCAGTCCCTTTAGAATTAAAACATTTTAGAAGTGCTAGACTAAGGCTTGACTTCTCTTCACAGGTATTTTAGGATGGATAAATTTGATATCACTGTTATTTTTAAATGAAGTAGGCACCCAATGATGTATAGGGTAACTTTGGACAAGTCACTTCAGCTTTTTGTGCCTGTATTTCCATATTTGCCTTGTCTAGGCAGATTGCAATTTCTAGATATACTCATATATGCACATATCTGCATTCCTCACATTATCAGAGCGTCGTCCTCATTGGCATTTCTACAAATGTACCAATTTCTGCAAGTAGCCAAATACAAATAATTTCTGACAGTTTATTTCCTAAACATGTTCCCAGACCCAGGATATTAGAGTTTTTTTTCGGGTTCATCCTTAATCACAGAATCACAGAATAGTTTGGGTTGGAAGGGACTTTTTAAGGTCATCTAGTTCAATGCCCCTGCAGTGAGAAGGGGCAAAATCATTATACTAAGCTGCCAAGTGGTCTGAGAATTAGAGGTTTCTGATTTTCATTCATCAGAGATGGACTTGGTTTTATCTTCCCTATCCCCAGGTGCCAGCATAAGCTTACTCCATGTAACTGAGGATCTCTTAGTCAAAAAGAACTGTGTCTTTCCACCTACCTATATATCTGGCTATATAAAACCTTGTAAAATTTACTATCTTTATCATCCGTGAATATTCCTGTCAGTGTCTCAGCTGAGAGTAATGCCACCTTGATATGGATGAATTAAACCACTTTCTGTAATTTGGTATTTTGCATTTTGCTTGTTGGGGCAACCTTCTGAGATACAATACATGGTTTTCATTAAGCAATACATGCTTTTGATTTTTTTTTCCTCAAAGCAAAATAAAATCTTATTCAGTAACAGGATATTTATGAGTGACATATCAGAAATGGCTATTTTTCATTAATAAAGAAACAACAGCATATCCTAAGCACTTCAAGTTGTGGTTATAAGTACTCAGTAAGATGAGATATAAAATGTCTTAAAATATTTTCTATTTGACTGAAAATACATCTGATCCTGGTACCTGCCTTATGCTCAAAGATGGAATTTCTTCTGTTTCTGATATGAAAATGACTGCATGTAGACTTTATTTTCAGCTGAGTGTTTGTGTGTGTTTATGTATTTGTGAGACAGAGACTGAGAAGACACTTAAAGGCACAGTATATATATGTTATAGAAATGTGTATGTATATGTACTTTAAGATGTCCAGTAGTAGCAGAATTCTGATTCAAAATATGAGGATTGGGAATATTGGCTCATGTTAATAACTATCCATTCTTCTCAATCTGTCCCTCCCTATATGAAACAGATGGTTTGATATTTTGCAGTGGTATAGTAAGCATTCCTTTGTCCCAAGCCAAATCTGCCATCGGCAAATTTGGAACGTCCTGCTGTAAATTATAACTCAGTTGTCAAATTAAGAATGTGACGTTATAAGAGACCTTGTAGCACTAAGTAATAATTTACTCATCCCTATGTTTGTATCCTACTAATTTTTGTTGTGTCCTTCAGACAGATGCCTTTCCCATGCTGTGAGGTTAAGAGACATACTTCTCTCTGCTCCCGTTTCTTCTTTGTCACTAAGTTGATTTACTCCTCCCTGGATTTATCTGTTCTCTGGGCATGTTTGCTCAACCCCACTGAGAGTAACATCTTTCTGTCCTTCAGTTAGGAAAAGCCACTGAACTTCTACTTCACAAGAAAAAGAAGATTCTGAAAGTTTCCAAATGGCTCTAAAATATTGTTCTTTACCTTTCAAAGACTATTGCTATTGCTATGTATAAAAGTGAGGCATGTCTTTTTTCTAACAATAGCTATTAAACTAAAAGACTATCATAAATACAACATTTAAATATTAACCTTCAGCGGCAGATGGGAGAAGACAGATACTTGGTTATATCTTGTGAGAAAGAAAAGGCCGTGACATTCTTTTTTTCCTTTTCCTCATTTACATTCTCAAAACCAAAAAATAGGGGATTTACAAATGGTCAACCTCTTCAGGATGGAAAATTTCATACTAATTTAATGCTTTTCCCATAATCAATAAAAAATTCAAATTCTGCTGTTGTCAGAATCAGGGAGTCAGAAATAAAATAAATTCAAAATTTTAAAGTAAAATGAGACAATGAAATGTAAAGTAAAATGATAAATTCTTGCAAATAAACTGCTCAAACAGTCAGAAAACATTTTGTAGTTTTGATGCTGGAGTTTTCTCTACCTTTAACAGTGATAGTACATTACTTCAAACATAGCAAACATAACTTCACAGTCACATTAGCATGATTTTATCACAGCACCATATTAGAAGCTCATGCTGAATTTTTATTCTGCTATGACATTTCATCCTCCATCTGCTTTTCACTAAGACTACTTTCAGTTCCTCTACCAAACAGGAGCAACCTTCTTCCCAGTGTCTTGGGAGGCTGTTCATATCAGATCCCACTCCCAAAAGGCAATGACGGTAAGGTACACTGATATTAGGTTCTCTGCTTCACTGTGTTTACTGTACTAAACACCTACTCAAAAGACTACCTTCTCAAACACCCATATGTCATGTCTTGTTACATGCTATATACTTATGTAACAAGACATGTTACATACTATAAAATCTCCCCGATTGTAAGCTGCAGGAGACCCACACATTACTTCAATAAAATGGAAACAGTTATATGTCCTGTGTTTGTCAGGGAACTCCAGTATTGTGATGTAGCCTGCAAAATTTGTATGTGGTCAGTTTGCTCCAGGGGGTCTAATGGTAAACACTGAATACAATTTTACTCTACAACACCTGTCTTAAAAGACAGGTCAATGCCTGACTTTCTTTTAGAAGTTAATACAGACATAGCTTGCATAGTCATGTAGTTGTGTGGTAGAAGTGCTTCCTGCCACACAATAAAATGACAAATGAAGGGGAGGTGTCTTGCAGTGCCAGCAACCACTCACACAGCTTTCACTCCCGAGTGCCTCCTCCCACATCATATTCTCTTCCTATTCCAAAAGCTCCCATTTTGCCAATCCTTTTTCCCCAAACCCGTAAGTTTCCCTCATTATTTCCTCAGCACTGAGCTGTGGTGCAGGATTGATGCTCCTTTATCACTGTACCATTTGAAACCCTCAAGACATGTGAAACCTGGAGAAAGACACAAATATGTGTATGGCCTTGCATTTTAGCACTTAGGGAATAGAGCTGAAAGAGGTCTGCTTGGTAACCAATAGGAAGATTGCCCTTTGCGTGCAGTCTTGACTTTTTGTGTTCTGTTTGAAACATGTCTTTCACAGGCTTCATTTTTGTGTGAAGCACAGTGCGCTTCAGCAAGTGAGGGTGTGTGGTTGAGACAGGTTTAGGAGTAAACTTGGTTTGGAGTCCCAGGAATGAAAGGTTTGTCTGAGTTGTATCTGACCCCTGAGGCATCCAGATTTTAACACTAAATACTTAAATTAAACAGGAAGGAAAACACTGTCAAAAGCACAAGCACAGCATAGAGCACAGTTTTGCAATATACTCTCATAGGTGAAGCAGCAGGATGGCAGTACCATGGTGACATATTTGACTTTTATGAAACCTTTATAGCTTCTTTTGTTTTGTTTTATTTTAGTTTTGGACCTAACAAAACTACTGGGAATTTCATGAGACTTTTTGTTTCTCCTCAATTTAAGCCATTGATTTTTCAAGGGAATTGTAATAAAAAATGTGCATTTCTAACTAAATGAAAGCTTAGGCTATGCAAATAATAATGATTCCACCTTAAAAGTAATTCTTGTCCTGCTATGGAAATAAACAGGGGAATAAAATTTAAAAAGAAATGAAGGAATAAAAAAAAAAATAAAAAAATCAAAAAACAAACCCACAAAAGATCCATGAGTACCAGACAGCTGAGAACTCAAATTTTGTAAAGACTCAAATAGAACTGATATGTTGGAAGCTTGGGATTCTGTCTAGGCATAGTTAAGTTTTAATAATAAACCACCATATTGCAGTATTGATCCAGAAATAGTCCTGGACTAGTGAACTAAAAGCAACACTTATTAGCTGTCTCTTTATATACAAGTGCTTCATTTAACTTGCTATAATCAAAATGAAGTTATTTCTTTCTTTATTTTTAATATTAGAGTAGCTCTTTTATTATTTGTTAACAGGAAGGTGTTCATTTTTATTAATTAAAATTAAATTGGAATTTTTGTATTTCATGCCTTTTGAAATAAATATTAAACAAAAGCCACGTGCTTGAAGTGTGTTTTTCACAGTGTGGCAAACGGAGGAGGCCCAATATCACCTTAAAACCATGGGCATGGTTTTCCTTTCAGAAACCCCAGTACCAGACCTAAAGCAGACCAGAGACCTAAAGCAGACCAGCAGCTGCAGCCTATAGTCTAAATTAGACATGGATATTACCTGGAGTTTGTTACAACAGAACAGGCAAAAACAGTCAAGGTGATAGATGGACAAAATCAGCTCCAGACTGTAAGTCTCCTCATTTACCTTAAGCACTCTCACAGGGTAGAGTGGATTGTGGTTTAAAAGATTTTTGCCTTCTCATTGACAATCAAGGAAACCTGGGTGACCTTCTTAGGCTCAATTTTAGTTTTTAATAGCTAGGGAAATAACGTAAAACCTATTTTATTTTAAATGAATTCTCTGTATTTGCTCTACTATCCAGAATGTAAACATTTCAGCACATTTGGAACAGGAATTTCTGACAGTCAGTTCAATAGGACAAGTGCAAATTTTATTCGCATTCCAAATTCAGGCATGGAAAGAGCTACTTCTTAAGTAAAACACAACATGGAAAGCATCAACCTTGTTTTTGTGTTGACAATAAGTAGCAGACGTAATGTGCTGATTATGATATATGAAGATTGGCAGAGAGAGTGTGGGTTGAAGCTGTACAAAATGGCCTCCATTCCACCTCATTTTAGTGTATTATCTCCCATTACATGAAGCTATCATTCTTAAGTACATGCTAACATTTTCCATATGGGAAAAAGGATGCATTTGAAGACATCTCCTCAGAGGGTGAGTCTATTTGCAATTTTTTAGGTGTTTCCAGCTTCAGGGAAGCAACCAGTATCATCCACAATTGCTAGAGGGCATCAAATTGAACAGCCCGTGGCTTCTGAAGTAGAAAGTGTTTAGCTTTGGCTTTAGTAAAGAATGTAAAATTGGGTGTTTATTCCTAAGTATCTTGTTTCAGCTCACATGTACTTCTCACTGTAACAAGCTCTACCACTCATGCTGAAGTGTAACAATATACAAGAAACAAACCTAAACACCTTGGTGTCTGCCAGAGGTGGCTGCAATATGTCAAACATCTACTGATGATGAGAATTTTCTGAAATACTGCTGCATCCATAACAATTGGAGACAAAATATTCCCATTTTTCACTCAAATACAAAAGGCTGCGCTTTCCCCTCCTCCCCATTTTAAATATCACAGCCTCATGGCCCATTATTTTTGCAACACATAGACAATGTCCTGGCTCACTTGCTGCATCTAATCTTCTGAAAAGCTCATGTGATTTTCAGCTTTGTCCAAGCATTTTCTGAAAGTATCTAATTTTGTCTTGATGGAAATGTAATTTCTTAGTTCACTAATACTACCATTGACTTTACCCATTCCTTCTCTAATTTTAAAGATTATGTCTTCTTCTGATCTCATTATTTTTACACTTGTCATTCAAAATGAGGGGAGGAGGGAAAGAGTTGGGATTATGGCTCCCTGATGAATTCCATCTGTGCTTATGGAAATTAGGGATGTGATACTCATTTTGAAGTGTCACCACAGCACAAAATAGAAGTCAATTCAAGAGCAATAAAGTACCTAAATTTGGAAGGCCAACACCATGACAGTGAGACATGTATATTTTTCTTAGTGTCTACAAATACTGCTGTAACACCTAAGAATCATAGTCACAGCAAATCCACAGGAAAAGAAACAATACATTTCACAAAAAAAAAGCCCTCAAATGTCATCATCAGATTATCATTTCTACTTCCTGTTTCTTTCACACAACTGTATATAATTTTTGCTATCAGCTACACCACTTTCAAATTATGCAGTTTATAGATCCCATCTGTGCCACAGAACAGGATTTTGCACCAAATGCAATACAACTAACTCTCCAAACAATAAGAATGTACACCATAGTAAGTCTCATCAAGACAGACAGTTTTTAATTAGTTCACAGAGCAAGGGGAATTCAGAAAACCTATCTGTCTTTCCCACGTTATGTGAATTATGAAGTACAATCCTTCTACATAGAATGTCCTGGTTCTTACCATGGTGTTTGAAGACCAAAAGCAAAGTCTGTCAACAACTACTCCATTTGGTATCTTTTAGTGAGGAAAGAGCTTTGATTTCTGCAGTAAATTAATTCATTGAGAAAGAAGGGACTTTTATTTTATTTAAGCTTTCCTATCTTAGGAATTCACTCAGACATGCACACAAACATATACACACATGCAAAAGACAAATTCAGCAACAAAGATATGGCACATATGTGCAGATAGCTATATGCCTGAGGCCTTGGGCATAGATATCTCTAGCTTATTTCTTCTTTGAATGGGTATTTTCAAATTATTAAATACAAACCCTGACTTTAAAAATAAAATATTAAAAACATACCAGAAGTCATCTGCTTACTCCTGTGAGAATTGAGGCCCAGTAAAACAGGAAGAATAGTAGCTTTAACCTTCTATTTAGGAAAGGCAAGAAGTCAATACTGGATCCAGCTTTATGATAATGAATGTAAAAGTACATGGTCATAATACTCATAGCAAAACAAGGTTGGGTAGAGTTGTCAGAGATCTCTCCTGCCTCCAGTTCAGAAATAAATTCTAGGTCAATAATGCTACCAGCCATTGCTCTTTTGGCACTTGGGCCATAAAATTTCTTAATGTTTAAATTTTACTGCCTTGCTCTGGAAAAACAAAAACAAAACAAACCAAAATGCAATTATCTAAATAGAAATGGTTTACAATGAGCAATGAAAGAAGCATGGTAAGGCCAAGTGCATAGAAACTTTAGAAAAGGATCACTACCACAAGACATGCGGTGACCTTTAATCTGAACTGCTCTTTTGCTCTAATTTACAATGTATGACATCAATCTCTATCTTTTACCTTGCCTCTGTTCACTTTTGGAAGAATGCACCTATGCAGCCCTTTCCTTATGAATTTCCTTACATATACCAATCCATAAAATGTCTGTCTTAAAGATGTGGCTAATCAGGCTACAAGTAGAATGAAAATTTGTAAAGGGCTGTTTGTCTCCCCGTAACTTGACATGACCATTATGAAGGGCTATATTTCATGAGCTCTGATCACACATCAGTTAGGACAATTACATTACCTGTAGACATAGCAGAGCTGGGCTTTGTTAGTCACAAGTAACACATAAGTCTTAGTAACACAGATGATAATGGTGGGCAAGGCAAACACAGCAGGCCTATGCCATAGCAAGTTCACCATTACCCAAGTAAAAATTACTTTGGAGTATGTCAAGACATATACTGCAAACCCTTTTTTGCCTGCTGAATAAACATGCCTGTGTTCACAGTTTGAAAACCAGGTTTAGCAATGTGAGGAATTTTTTGGAAGAAGCAGATGTCAGAAAAACAATTTGGAAAAGTAAATGATCATACATATGATATATGGTCTATATATTAAAAAATGCTTTTCCTGTGTATAATATGATACTCGACTTGAAAGGATATTTAAGTTGCTTGTTGATTTTCTGCCTTATCTTCATCACAGACAAAGAAAATAGACTATTCAGTTGCAGTTTTGTTTACAGGCACTTACCTGAATTCAATGAGACTGCAATCAGTCACTAAGCTATCACACATCTCTTTTTCTCTTGTTTTGGAATGACTTTTCTTTTTTTTGTTATTTAAAGTAGATATATCAAATAAGTGCCTTTTGTAATCTCACAGGTACACCAGAAACAAAGTGCATCTCTGTAAACTTCTCAGTCTTCTTACGTTAATGAGTAATGCCAGTGTGCTGCATAATGTATAAAATGCCAACAAAATCCCTCTATGTGTTTGGATTAGGGAATGAGCACTGTGTAGAGACTTAGCTCAAACTGCCTTAATCTATGTGCAATATTTAAAACCACTGTTCTATCCAAACCAACCTATTGCTTTTCCATACAGAAATTTTCATCTTTAAAAAAAAAAAAAAAAAAAAAAAAAGGAAGAGGTTTTTTTGAATGGTTGTTTCACCATCAAATAAATAGCCTCTGATTGGAACTACAAGGGAAAGAGGAAAACCCAGACATCTGGATCACCCCTCTGGCATGCTACAGTGGTCAGTTGAAGAACAGCATGGAAATCAGAAAGCCAGACACACAAAGACTGAAATCATTCCTTAGGAAATGATAAGGAAGGTGTACTTGACCTTTAGAAATGTTTGAGTGTCATTGACTGCAATTGATGTATGTACATATTTAACAAACACACAATTCAAAGACACTCCTAAATAAGAGTATCTTACTCTAATGGATGTTGTTACCACCCTGAAGAATGACACATATGAATAAGGCAAAGTTTTCAGTGAGAGATAATACTTGATACAACTGAGAAAAATCAGTCTTTTGATATAGAAGCCTCCTCTGCTTTGGAAACAACTCTGAAAGATTAGCTGCTTTGTCTAACTGTATCAATTGTTTTTATAAGAGATACTATATCTCTATAAAAGATTTTGTAATGGGACTTCAGAGTTTTATTGTATTCTGAAAAGTGACTCTGTACAAAAACATTCACACTCCAGAAATCTCTACCTCTTGTGCACACAATCATTTCTAACAAGACAATGTATATCCTTCAAAAGGAAGTACATCTGGAGCTCCTGATATTGTTTTTCCCCTGATATGGTTAAAAAAAACCAAAACACCTCTTTGTAAAGAAGGAGAGAGTTTAACCTTGCACATTGTGCTAATGTTTTAGTAAGGTTCAACAGCAATGCTAGTAGTTCTGAGGTATAAAAGCATCGACAGGAGCATAAGCTGGGTTCTACTCCCATTTGTATACTGAGCTAAATGGCTAGCTGTATTTCCATTGACACAGCAAATTCTACTCTCAAGATCTTTTTTTTTTTTTTTTTCAAATTCACTCTCATATTTTACACAGCTGTATTGATAATAAGAGAATTCAAATGAAAGAAAAAAAAATACTGTAAGGCTGCAGGGTAAGTCTTGATATTAGTTTTATATAACCATCTTAATATTGGAAATTAATGCAGTTATACCTTAAAGAGTTAAACAGCATTGAACACATGGCTTTTGAGGATCATTAACACAAAACATTGTTAAAATGAAAGAAATGTTACATAACTGAAACAATTACAGTGTCACAAGTTCCCATACAATGTGGATTTTAATGCAAAAGCCTCTCCTCTTTGAATAGCATACTTCAAAGCTTAGGAGTCCATTCAGTGAACTTTGGGAAGCTTTTAATCCTTTCAGGATTTTTTATTTTTTTTCCTTCTTTTTACCTTTTATTTTCCTTGAAACATTTGTGGGCAGAGTTTTACAATATGTGGATAGTGATTATTGTTATTTTTCAGTGTAACACTTTCAATGTGGCTTGTACATATATAATTATAGAAAAATGCTTATTCAGTTTAGCTTTAAATCATGTTGTTTGACTAACACAAAAATGGACTGATTTGCACCTATTCAACTTTGATTCCATCAGTTATGTACCTCTGCACACGAGGACAGAGCCAAAAAGAAGTACTTGTGGCATTCTTCATATAATGAAACCAACTGTTGTTTTATCTTATAATTTCTCATTTTTATAATCATTGTTTCCTTGGTATACATGATCACAAATTCTGCAGACAATCTGGAATAATCTCTGCTTTCTGATACTTGACTTCTTCCCTTCTCCCCTATCAAAATATAAAGTGTGATTTCAGAAAAGATACGTATGATATAGCAGCTATCTAAAATTACTAATCACAGAGAGCTAGAAACATATGCCAACAAAACAACATTGGAAAACTTGCTCTGAATTTAAAATAAAATTGTTATAATAAAATAAGTATTAATCCAAATGTATATAATAGCACTAACACCATCAGTCATAAATCAGGAAAACAAATTAATGAATGATTTAAGGTTGCCACAGGAGACTAAAATCTTAACCAATAATTAATTATAGGTATACTAGTGACTGGATCAGAAAACCAGGCTGTAGATTTATTTTTCCTATATTTTGTCAATTGGGCTTTTCATTTGCAAAACCACGGGATGGCATGAAGCCAGAGCCATTGTAAATTTGGATGGAATCCCTTGGGTTTTTTCCAGTTCTACAAAAGGTGAACTGAAGTCTATTCACTTTCACAAAGCTGTATGAGCCATATTTTGGTGTTGCAGGCAAACATGGTGTTCTCAGCTAAGGCATGCTTCGTGAACAAAGAAGGTCCGGTTGGGGACATGAAGGTTTGGGGCAGCCTTAGCTGCAGTGACCATGAGATGGTGGAGTTCAGTATTGTACAAAGAAGAAGCAGATCAATAAGTAGGACTGCAACCCTGGACTGCTAACTTTAAACTCTCCAAACACCTACTGGGAGGAATCCCATGAGCTAACTCTAGAAGGTAGGGGAGCCCAAGAGAGATGGTTAATATTCGACAACCACTTCCTCCAAGCTCAAGATCGATGCAATCCTATGAGTAAGAAATCAAGTAGATGAGGCAAGGGACCTGCATGGATGAGCAAGGAGCTTCTGGAAAAACTCTGTGGAAGAAGGAAGTTTGCAGTATGTGGAAAAAGGGACTGGTGACTTGGGAGGATTAAAGGAACAGAAGGGCTTCTTCAAATACATCCATAACAAAAAGAAGACCAGGGAAATGTGGGCCCACTTCTGCATGAGGTGGGAGCCCTGGTGACAGAGGATATAGAGAATTCAGAGTTACTTAATGCCTTCTTTGCTTCAGTCTTTACTGCTAAAACCTCAGGAATCCCAATCCCTGGAGGTAAAATAGGAATCCTGAAGGAACTAAGACTCTCCCTCAGCCCTCTCTTCATCTTTTATTACTATATTTCCTTCTGAATCTAGTAGGGAATGGAGGCCCTCCCTGTCCTTTCTTTTATTGTTAATGCATTTATAGATTTTTTTCTTGTTGCTTTTTGCCTCTAAAGCCAGATTAACTTCTAGTTGAGCTTTTGACCTTATAATTATTTCTCTGCATGACCTAACAACATTCTTATACTCTTCATGAGTTGTCTGCCCCTTCTTTCAGAGGCCATAAACCCTCCTTTTTTCCCTGATTTTGAGCCAAATCTCCCTATTCAGCCAGGCCAGTCTTCTTCGCTGCTGACTTGTCTTACGGCACATGGGGATAGCCTGCTCCTGCACCCTTAAGATTACCTTCTTAAAAATTGCCGAGCCTTCCTGGACTCCTACATTTTTCAAAACTATGTCCCAGGGGATTCTATCAAGTGACCTCCAAAACAAGTCAAAGTCTGCCCTTCGAATGTCCAAAGTGTCAGTATTGCTGCCCCCTCTCCTAACATCTCTAAGAACAGGTAACTTAATAATTTCATGGTCACTGTTCTTTAGAGAGCCTCCAACTGCCACAACCTCCACCAGTCCTCCTCTGTTCACAAACAAGAGGTCCAGCAGGGCACCTCCCCTGGTCAGTTCACTTTCCAACTGTGTGAGGAAGTTGTCCCCTACACATTCTAGGAACCTCCTGGATTGTTCCCTCTCTGCTGTGTTTTATTTCCAGCAGATACCTGGGAAGTTGAAGTCCCCCGTATGAACAACAGCAAGTGACCTTGAGATTTCTAAGTGCTTATAGAATATTTCATCTACCTCACTGCTCTGGTTGGGAGGTCTATAGCAGACACCCACAGCATATGGGAGAGATGCCTGAGGACTGCAAGCAAGACAGTATCACTCCAGTCTTCAAAAAGGGCAAGAAGGAAGACCTGAGACATGACAGGCCAGTCAGCCACACCTCCATCCCTGGAAAGGTGATGGAACTGCTCATTCTGGAGTTCATCTCAAAGCATGTCAGGGAAAGAAGGTTATCAAGAGTAGACAGCATGGATTCACCAAGGGGAAATCATGTTTGTCCAGTCTGATAACCTGCTGTGACTGCATGACTAGCTGGGTACATGAGGGGAGAGCAGTGGATGCCGTCTACCTTGATTCCACCAGGGCTTTTGACACTTTCTTCCACAGCATCCTCACTGGGAAGCTCGGGAAGTGTGCTTTAGCTGAGTGGATGGTGAGATAGATTGAGAACTGCCTGAACAATAGAATTCAGAGGGTTGTGATGATCAGCAGCACAGAGTCTAGTTGGAGGCCTGTAGCTTGTGCAGCACTCTTGTTCAACATATTCATCAGTGACCTGAATGAAGGGATGGAGTGTACCCTCAGCAAGTTTGCTGATGATGCAGAACTGGGAGGAGCAGTTGACACACCAGAAGGCTGTGCTGCCATTCAGCAGGGCAACCTAATGAAGTTCAGCATGGGCAACTGTAGGGTCCTGCACCTGGGGATGAACAATTCCATGCACCTGTACAGATCAAGGGTTGACCTGCTGGAAAGCAGCTCCATGGAACAGGACCTCAGAGTTGTGGTGGACAATAACCTATACATAGGACAGCAATGCGCTCTTGTGGCCAAGAAGGCCAATGGTATCCTTGGGTTCATTAAGAAGAGTCTGACCAGCAGTTTGAATAAGATTCTTCTCCCTTTCTACTCTGTCCTAGTGAGGCCACATCTGGAGTACTGTGTCCTGTTTTGGGATCTCCAGTTCAAGAGAGACAGGGAACTAATCGTAGGAGTCCAACAGAGGGCTACAAAGATGATTAGGGGACTGGAACTGTCTTATGAGGAAAGGCTGAGAAACCTGGGGCTGTTCGGTCTGAAAAGAAGGCTGAGAAGGGATCTTATCAATGTTTATAATATCAAAAGGTTTAGTATCAAGGGTATGGGGACAGACTATTTTCAATGGTACCCATTGATCAGACAAGGTGCAACAGACACAAAGTAGAATACAGGAATTTCCACCTCAACATAAGGAGACACTACCTTGAGGGTAACAGAGCACTGCTGTGGAGTCCCCTCCTTGGGAGACTTTCAAAACTCTCATAGATGCATTCCTGTGCAACCTGCTCTAGGTGAACTTTCTTTGGCAGGGAAGTTGGACAAGATGATCTCCAGAGGTCCTTTCCAACTCCAGCCATTCTGTGTTTCTATAGATACTGTATGGGTTTCACTAATAGGAATTCCATGCATATGCTGTGCCCCATACAGTGTAGCATAATGCCCACAGAGTACCCATAGTACTCTGAAAACATACTCGCTTATGCTTGAGACCATCCTATCATGAGATATTTTGATTCAATATGAAATAAAGTCAGTCTTTCAAGTCATGATACAATCTATTTGTCAGCTATTTATATTGACTGCAACATAGTGGAATATTCCATTGTCTGTTGCATGGTAGTGCATTGTACTATGACAAATTGCCTTAAGAAATTACAATAATTACAGTAGTGAGCTAGTGAAAAGACATCTGCCAATATAGGAACATCTTTGCTGCTCTTGCCAACACTAACAGCGAACCTGAGCAGTCTGTTATCATGAATGAATTTGTTCCCAGTAATTTTTTAACAGCAGTTATATTCCAAATGTAAACAGATCCATAAAACAGACAGCTGGACAGATAGATGAAGAGAGGTGCATTTAGATGTTTAGGTTTTGACTGAGGTGATCTACCCTTGTTCCTACAATAAAAAATATGCAGTACAAATAATACAGGCACTTAAAAAAACCCCAACAAAGCCACAAAAAAAACCACCCAACCAACCAAAAACCACAAAAAAACCCCCAACAAAAACCAACCAACCAACCAAAAAACAACAAAACAAAACAAAAATGAACAAACAAAACCAAATTACTTGGTTCCTAAAATGCATTTGAAGCAAAAATGGAAGCTCAAGAGACTGAATTAAAATCTGAATGTTTTTAGGTAGCTGACATTGGTCATTAGCTCTTATTCTAACCAGAAGGACTGGGGCAGGGAGGTTATTCTATATTTTTGCTATGAGAAAGTCCACAGAAGAGTTTACTTCTTGCTTGGGCTCAAACATTTCCTAGATTTAGTCTCTGAAAGTGGGGTGTCCCCATGTCTGATTTGTTACGTGTACGCAGAGGACACCAAACACACTGAAAAGCTACCTCTCAATCAAAGGGCACTGCCCTCAAATATCTCCATTGAAAAATAATATAAATATAATTTAGGGAAAAATTATAACGCTGTCTTTCCTTTGTTTTTCCCTAATGGAAGACACTTTTCCTTTCCAAATGTAGTAGTTTAGGGTATCCAGTCTCCTTTTGTTTATATCAGACATTGTGGATACCACCTTAAATCTCCTTTTAGATATGGCCATAAATCCATCAGACCACCTTTATGAAAGAAGAACTGGTAAGAACTTAGTTATCATATTCAGATGGGTAAATATTGATTTAAAGTTTCTTCCCAGATTTCTGAAATCTTTTTCTTTCCTCAGAACTTTCTTCCCCTCTTCCTCACATTACTTTTAAATTGTAGTTGTTGTTTGAAGCTTTCTATAGCTTTTATTCATTACTGCACTGCCTTTCAACTTTCCCTCGATATTGAAATAGATAAATTGTGAGTTTATAATGTATTATTTAGATTTAGATCTTTTTTCTTTCTTAAGTGGAGAGAAAGGCTTAAAGGAGAGCATAGCTGCAGTAACTATTATTGAAACTGAGTACTTTTTCATTTTTAAATCACCCTCCAATTACCACACATATACATAACAAAATCTGATGTCATATTTATTGTTTGACTGAATTTTCTCATCACTGATGTCACTACTAAGTTACAGAATTGCAGTAATCTGTAACTAATCTGATAAACTCTCTGGAGCACAATAAATAAAAATAAAGATAAAAATCCTATGAGTAGGAAAGGAAAAGTGATAGGAATTGAGGCAGCTAGAAATGTGAGGCACAAGGGTAGAATCATAGAATCATAGAATCTTTAGGGTTGGAAAGGACTTCTAGGAACATTGTGTCCAACCTTCATCCTAACACCTATCTATCCATTAGACCACAGCCTCAAGTGCTACATCCACTCATGTTTTTTAAATGCCTCCAGGGATGAAGACTCCACTGCCTCCCTGGGCAGCCT
This sequence comes from Ceryle rudis, assembly GCA_033439905.1. NCBI lineage: Eukaryota > Metazoa > Chordata > Aves > Coraciiformes > Cerylidae > Ceryle > Ceryle rudis. Next base: position 27,142 of record JAAGNO010025978.1, read on the forward strand.
GTTCCAGTGCCTAACCACTCTCTCAATCAAGAATTTCTTCCTAATATCCGATCTAAACCTCCCCTGACGCAACTTGAGGCCATTTCCTCTCATTTTATCATTAGTAATTTGGGAGAAGAGACCAACA